>JAWWML010010343.1:0-30341 GCA_035047165.1 Ormyrus rosae | reverse complement strand
TTTAACAACTTCTTCCACACTATTTAGTCTTTCAAACAATTTACTGACTAACTCCATTTCTTCTTCTTTTAATGTAACACACACTTGTGGTATGTATTCAACATCAGCTTGAATAATTTTATAGTTTAGTTCTTCTAATTTGTTTTTCACGATTGTTAACTGTGAAGGACTACATGTGAACTAAAATTAAAAATAATTTTGTCAAAAGATTATTTTAGAATTTTACATCATTCCAATTAAATTATTTTGCTTGTCAAACCTGTATAAATTCTTTATCGTCTTCTTTCAATTTTTCTGCCTCTTCTGCACCTACTTCAATTGCATCTTCTGTAATTTTATCTTCATCTCTATTGTCAACTTCAGTTAAAATAATGCCCTTCTCTTCATACATTCCATTGCTTGGCATATCAGTAGGAGTAAATCTAAAAAGTAGAAATTAGCAATTAAGTATGTACAAGAGGATAAGATTAGATTTAAGTATTATTAGCAGTCAAAAAATACTTACTGTACTTTTTTGAGATGAGAATTTACATAATTTCGAGAATGAATAACATTGTCTGATAATATTTGTATTAGGATTACACATCCTGAAGGCCCTCTAGTCTCAAAAAGAGCTGTTTGACCTCCAATCTTGGATTTTTGCATTTTTTCAAGTAAATTCTTAATACTTGCCATTGGCATTGAATTTCTTTTTGCTTGTTCAATCAGCCTGGCAAGTCTGACATTTTCATCGGGTTTAGCACTTTTACCTTCTACAATACATTTGGAAAATATTTAATATTTCGAATTTTAGTTGATTTTAGGTAAAAATTTTTATAGTATGAAAATGTGAAAAGAAATGTAAAAAAAATATGTATGTACACAATGTGTTTAACGTTATAATTATTAATAAATACCTGCTATCGCAATCTTCATCTTTTTAATGAACGTCTGTAAAGCAGTTGCTTTTTCGCTGTCTTTTTCCATTTTTGTATGCCTTATATTGGCCCATTTGCTGTGTCCAGCAAACCTCCTGCATTCTGTGAAATTTATTAAATTTCTGTGACGAAACGCGATTCTGATTAAACTACACATTTTCTAACGTATTTACAGTAATATAGCCTAAAAACTTCAGTTTGACATCTTACGCGGTGTAAAGGGCATGGTTTTGAGGAGAAATGTAGGTTAGGTTAAAACATTATATCACTATATCATATATATAGGTATATAATAACAGAGGGCTACAGATGTTATGATGATGGAGTTCAAATTCGAAAAATGATAAGGAAAATTTTATATCAACATTATTTTTTTATTTAATGAATAAAAATCGTTTTAATTCAAGTACAAAATTTGTGTAGAAATATAAATATATACAGATATGTACACCATAGAAGTCAAAAATCGCAATGGATCTAACAAATCTTATTTGAAAATAACTTATTATTAATTGGCACATGTAAATAAAAAATTAAATGCATTTACACCCTAGCCCGTAGGGTAAGTCCATTAATACTGTTTTTTTTTTGTAGATTGAAATAATAATTTACTTTGTGTAATAGAGAACTTTCCATTTTTTTATTTGGGAGTTTAGTGCTTCAAAACGTTCCTAAAAATAATAATTGTATATAAAAATATTGATTTTACAAGAGTAATTTTCAGAAAAATAAAAGTTTTCTTACTTTTTTTGAAAACCAAACATGTTTAAACTTCTTTGACCCTGTATAATGGCAGTCTTCTTTGTATTACCCTTAATATTACGGCGAGTAGAAGAACTTTGCTGTGGAGATAAACACTGCATCTTATTATTTCGTTGAAAGTGAATTGACTGATAACTTTTATTAAAAGTGAAATTACCGATAACGGAGAGCTTCTTTGACTGCTTTGAAATACGTTGCTGCTACTCTTCAGTCTTTTATCTGCTACTGGACTTTCGTATCGAAATACGCTCGATATACTTTCCGAATAAATTTCTCGAGTTACCGAAAATTCTAAGTCCTGATCCGCATTCACTTCCGTGGATACAATGCAGTTATTCTTTAAAGTATTACTATCTACTAAATGCAAAGGTTCTTTGTCCGTCATGGATTCATCGCAACTCATTGCCGAAGTATTCATCTCCCTCTCCACACTCGAGCCTTTGTACCCGCTGTCCATTTTACTAAGCTCTTCCGCTGCTTCTACAACCTAATAAACAAAATTTATGTATAATCCTAAAAAGAATCATTAACAGCTTGAATATTAAAAAAAAATGTCCACGAACTTCATCATCAGGCTCAGTTTCAGGAATGATCACCCTCTGGGTAGCCACAGACTTGAGATTCTCCTTATAATCTTCCTCATCCAGATTCACAGCCATGGACTCGGGAACATCCATAGGTTCGTCTTGCACCGTCTTCGAAGCGAAGAATTTGCTCTGTGCCACGGCCGTCTCGTCGATGACCGTCGCTCTGATTCGAGACTTAATCGGCAGCCGCCTCCTGACTCTAGTCAGGAGGCTCGGCGACATCTCCGTACCGGTTGACTTCCGGAAGGGGTTCGACCTTCGCACGAGGATCGGGGAGGTTTTTTCTTCGTCCGACGGACTGACCTCTGGTTCCAGTTTTATTATTTCGGCCTGCGCCTTCTGCTCGGCAATGTCTTCCCTGTACATCTTTACCAGGTCGTCCGCGTCTACTCCGGGTTCTTCGCATTTTTCCTCGGATTCTGGAAGTAAAATTTCATGTTTTGTCAGTTGTAATTGAGAAATTGATGGATGGAAATTAAATTGAATTTTTTTTTATACAGCGTTAAATATTGAGTTATATATACGGGCGTAGTTTTAGCTGAATTTAATATCTAATTCTAACGCTGCTTTAAAATACAAAAGCGACGCGTGAAAAGTGGGCAGCGAGTTGTGCCATATAACCGGCTAAGTAGGAAAGAGAATAATGGGTGCAATGATACAAAATGACACCTATGAACAGCAACGGCGTTCCTGTATATTTTGAAGAAAAACACGATTGTATTTACGACCTTTAGCACAAGAGCGTTTTTTCGATTGTCATTAAATACTTTGCTGGTATTCTGGTGTCGCTTTGTATACATTTTACTTTCAACTCATAAAAGTTTCCTTTATTATTTAGATTAAGAAAAACGACTCTGATTAGATTATCGAAAAAGGATATGTAAAAGTAGATAATTTTTATTTGAAGGAAACGTAATACATTTATCATTTTATAATTCTTTCCTAAATTTCAACAAGCATCTGAAAATTATTTACATATTTTTTATAAACTGGATTTAATCATTTTTTTTTTTAATTTATAAATTTTTATAAATTAAAATAGAAAATTCTTAAAACAATTGTTGATTTTCTTTTAAATAAAATAAATACTTTTTTTTTTTTCATTTTGAGCTTCAAAATTTCTTTGATTTGTACGAAGCTGTAGAATCTCACATTACTATACGTATAATATACTTCAAGTTAGGCTTACTTTATATCACTTGACATTTGCTTTTTTTTTATGCTTAGGTATATACTTTTTATTTACTAACACAATGAAGATAGAGACTAAATGTTCGACTTGAAGTATGGACCAATAAGAAAAGTCCCGTAACTTGAAACGCAATTATAAAAATGGCGCCGGCCGTTTTTTCGTAATTACGTCATAAAGAAGCAGCGCCATCAAGGACTCTAGAATACGGAAATCCACAAGATGGCGGCATTTGTTGTTCGCAGTATTTCGGCGCTGTGATCAAGAGAAAAACAACGCTTCCCGCCTTCGAACGTTAGGCTCACATGACCACAAAGCGTCCGGCTTGGCTTCAGAAACTCAACAAAGACAACATCGTTCTCAGTAGGAAAGAAACTTTGATCGAGAGCTTATGTGAACGACAGATTGTAGGTTATGGTGTCTTGTCGCTCGTGTGGACGAAATATCACGTCCGGGACCATCCGTTGCTCCAGATGTAGCACGGCATTTCATCTTTCCTGTTCGCATCGATACAAAATCTCTCCTGACGGCGTCTTCAACGTCTGTTGCGGGAATTCGGAGCCTCCATTCTTTGGCGGGTATCAGATGCGTACACGTAGGAACAAAAGGAGGCAACCAGGCATAGCTGCAAATTTTAATTTTAGGCCCGAAAACCAGAATAACGCGGCGTCAACACCGCCGCCACCCTTGATTTATAGAGATAATATGCGATACGGAAAAGTGCAGAAACTTGAAATGGGGATCTGCGACATACCAACTAATTGCAATGAAGACAATAATAGTTGTTCTGAGGTAAGATTCATGAAAGAAAGTAGCTTCTTTTGTTTACTGAGTTGGGTTGCAAACGAGGAAAATTTTTTTTTTTTTTTTTTACTTTTAGAAAATAGAAAATTAGAAAATTTGAATTGAATAAAGAATTTTGTTGTTTCCTGAATTATATCAATAAAAACGCTTTTTTACAGATAATTCTAGAAAGTAGTATCAGCCAAGAGGAAAATAATACCACTGAGAATAGTATCAGTGTTATTAATACAAATGACGAAGATGACGATGACATCTTAGAAATTACAGAAATAAGGCGAGATGATACTGTAAATATTGACGATGATGAAGTAACTAACCAAAACCAAAAAAATTCAGATCAACAAGTATTTAATATAACTAATGATTTAAATAACAAGATTACTTTAGAAACTGTATGGCAAGGAATTTCATCCTTGCAATCATCAATTTCCAATATTTCAAATTCTTTGGATACAGTATCCACACATTTAAATACTTTTGATCCCAGGATCAATGAGTTAGAAGCAACTCTCAAAACGATAAAAGAGAAAAGTGCAAATTTTGAAAACGTTCAAAATGATGTAAGTGGATTAAGAACGGAACTAGAAAATATCAGGACAGAATTAAATAACATACAGTCAAAACAGTCAGAGAAAGAAATTAACATTTCTGAGGTCTTTATAGAAATTAAAGAAAGGGACATGAAATCCAGAAATGTTATTATATACAATGTACCTGAGGATAATTTAAGAATCTCCCAGGACTACTCAACATTAGATGACATCAATAAATTCAATGAATTAGTAGCAGCAAGAGATTGTTCAAGGGCCCGTGAAATACTTTCTGATATTCCAAACATTGAATTAGAGGATATTCAAGTCCGACGCCTAGGACGAGCTAATCCGAACACTTGCAGACCACTACGAGTTACCTTACAATGTAAAGAGGATGTTATTGAAATAATGAGGAATAGAAGATTGGTTAGTAATCCTTATAATGTGAAAACTGATCTCACAAAATTTCAACAAAATAAGATTAGAAAGCTTAGAGAAGAACTGGATGGAATTAATAAGGATAAACGAATTATGACCATCAGATTTATTAGTGGAGAGCCACAAATTGTACCGATACATAGAAATTTCATGAAACGTGAGTAAATGACCAAATGGATGGAAACTGGCGTGAATCTGATTTTTTTTTTAATAAGGCTTTTGTACAAGTATTTTCTTGATAATATTTTTGCAATTGAATGCAAATGCAAAACTATGAAAATGTTATGTTCTCTCCTGTTTAAAAAATTTATCACCATTTTTTTTTTTTTTTTTTAAATGTAAAAATTAGTTACTAAAACATTTTCTATACTATTATATTGCTAAGTTAAAAATTCACTTTTTAAATTAAAATGTTGAAAAGGATATATTTACAGTATAATTAGAACCTAAAAAAATTCAAATTAGATAAAGACTAATTATTGAAAGACTGTGATTTAGGTTCTTATTTCACGAATTTTCAGTACAATTACTATATAGATTAGACAGCATAATTATTCATGAAAAAACTGTCGTTCACATATGTGTATAACCATTTTTCTGTTTGTATTTCAGTTAAAATGAAATAAAAGGATCGAAGTAACAAACGCAGTTAATGATATTTTTAAAATATTGTGTTTACACTAATATATTTATATATTTTTTTTAAAGTCAAATTTAAAATTCCAGTACTATTTTATGTTAAGTAGAAAATAACTGATCAAATTTATGTATTTGTAGATTCAAGTAACTATCACATAAAATGGCATTTTTTTAGGTTTTACTTATTGTAGAATCTTCATTACTTGTATAAAACAATTGTGAAGACATTATTAAAAGAGAAAATGGGACTAAAAGCTAAAAAAATGTAATGTATTTAATATATATATATATATATATATCCAATACATTGAACATATTCAATGTAGTTGATTTGTAATTCATTGTAAACTTGCATATTTTTCTGACTATCATTATTTTCACTTAACCCAAATGGTTGTTTTAATTTTAAGTAAAAATCAATGTTTCATTAAGTAAATAAATTACGAGTTGTTTAAAAAAATAAAATAAGGTTTTAATTATATTTTTCTGAAAATTATAATTTTTACAATACTTTGAATGCTCATGTGACTAATTAAAAATAAAACAAATATCTGCGATTTTTTATAAAAATAGTAACACACTGAAAACTAATGTACAAAAGTTTATTCAACCAGCGAATGAAAGCATTAATTTATAGTTATATAGTATTTTTCCTTTTAATTTAGTTAGTAGTATTTTTTTTATTAAGAAATAAAATAAATTACTACTACTGTATTACTTTATAGACGAGCGAATGATAAAAATGTTTTATGCGTTTTAGCGATAAACAATGCGCTCTTTCCTTTAAATATTTTCCAAATAAAAAAGTTAAAGAGCAAATAAGTCTTTTTTTCTCATGAAAATTTCCTTATTTAAAATTATTAATTTTTTTTGTTTATTTCCTTATAAAATTTGAATATTTTTAATCCAAATTAAAATTCAGTTTATATTATTTTTAATTTTTCAATCAATATTTGTAAAATATTTAATTTATTTAATTTATTAAATCAGAAAAAAGCATTTAAAAAATAAGTTTGCTAACTTATGCTAAGTAGTTTGTAATTAGTAGTCGTTTAATAAAATAATACTCAAAAAACTCACCTTCAAATGTTCGTTTTCTAGGCGTTATTTCTTTTTTCAAAAAATCTGTTTTCATTACTACAATTTTGCCTCGCGTACTTGGCGTCCTTACTGGTAATTGTGTTTCTTTTTTTGGAGTAATTGCTTTCTTCTTTTCAATTACTTCGCTAATCTTGAAGTTTTTAGACCAAATACTATTGTGCTTGGCTACAGCCATGTCGCTCCAAGCGTTCGTGCGCCTTTGACGAAGCTTTAAAAGATATAAATATAAAAATTAATAGTTATTCTCTATAGAATTCGTACTTTACTTGAATTAAAATATTTTATAACACTCCGTGCGTAAAACGCCATTTAGTGCCCGCAAGCCTGAATTTAACGCCATTTATCGTACAAAAGAATATGATTATCATTCTTGCTTCGCTTGGACGTTAAACGCACAGTCGTCCGAGAACTTACCTGATCAGGATCGAAGTTATGAAGCTTTGCAAATGTAAACGGATCACAATTGCCTAAAGCCAACTGCCAGGCAAGGTCAGGTTCGACCTCACTTCCAGCGTGTGCAAGTTGTTCTTCTGTAATATCTGGCGTTGGCGGGTTTAGTCGAACTTGCTTCCGTTGCACAGGGCAGTAAACTAGTTGATGCTTAAAAGTAGCAAGAGCTCGCATGAAACCATCTCTGTATTCTTTTGTAACAACCAATGACTTCATGTTTAGGCTAGAAGCTAGCCTTAAAAGGGCCTATAAAAGTTAAAATATTATTTAATGATTTAACAAAAAACTTTTGATGTAATATAACTTACATTGTAAATGTTATTATCTGTGTTTTTAACAATGAATTTACAAGCTTTGTTTAAACCAATACCAGGTAAAGAAGCTAAGTAATCACAGCCAGAGAGGATACACATATAACGAAATTTATCTATACTAAAATTAGAAAGAGTCAATCCCATTGCCAAATGCAAACGATCTTGTTCAACTAATACTCCATACCCATACATATCCATTTTAAAAAATATCTGCAAATTCAAAAGATGAAATATTTATAATATATTTTAATATATTATATACAGAAAAATATTTAAATTTTTTAATTATTTAGACTGAATTATGCAGTCAAATAACATGTAATAAATAATTACCTTTTTGCATCCAAATAAGGTCAGATCACTGTCTTCAGTTATTACAACGTCAGCAATTCCACAAATATTGAGGTAAGCAAGTTGAGCATCTGCTTCATAAGGAGCAACAATGCAATCAACATTGTGAGCTTGACATTCTTTAATTACTTCTAAGGCCATTTTATGGCTAACATCTAAAGATCTTCTTAAAAGATTTTTTCCTTCATAGATTTTTCCCATTTTTATCAATTCTGCTGCTCTTTTTCTGTTGGCTTCTCTTGACCTTTAAAATATCTATCACTAGTAACACGTTAATTTAAAATTAATAATATTAATGAAAATTCAAATCTTACTCTCTCCTTTTTACTTCTGTTTCTGCTTTGGCAGGAAGATGCCTCCCATCAAAGACTAAAATTGGTTTTATATTGTGACCAAGCAGCATATTAACAAATTTCATGCAGTATTTTACATACCTAATAATATAAATCACTCATAGCAATCACAATTCATATAAATTAATTTATTTAAAAAATTAAAGAAACTGTCGAAATACTTACGCATCGGTCATCTGACCCATTATTATTTTGTCAGCACAGGAAAATGCACCTTTATGTAACCAGCAGTATGTGTCTATAGCAACTGTCCCTCCAGCAAAGTCAGAAATATTAGTTTTCTTTGATGACTTTTCCAAAAACGGTAAAAGGCCTGTGATACCCATCTGGTACGTAAAAAAATTAAAAAATTGCAATATTATTAAACCCTATTTTTAAAATGTTATGATCATGATTTACTAATAAATCTGTTTTGAAATATGCAGAAAGAAAATAGCAATCAGCCAAATTTGTTAGAAATCAATAAAACTCGTTTTTCAAAAGTAGAAACACCAATAACAATAAACTATTCATTACTTTATTAAACACACAACAAAGAGTTTAAACAAATTAAAAATAGGTACCTTTCTTGCGTTTCCTTCAAAACAAAATCCAGCAAATGATTTATAACCTCCAGAAAAATCCCAGCATATAATGACATAAAAGTACAACTATCCTGCAAGAGAAAATAGATAAGACGAACACACCATAAAATGGAACAGGAACTCATCAAAACCCCGTGTACATTTTCTCCCCGAGTCTGGGATCGGGTGGTCGAAACTGCAGCGTGCGAAGCGAACAGAAGCCAGAATGACAAGAAGCAGTTCGATCGCGAAAAGCGCGCGAATCGCGAGCCACCCGAGACTTTCGGCTGACCGTTTAGTGATGGTCACGATGGGGAGGTAACATGCTAAATTAGTTCACTGCGGCACTGAAAACTGAATGTTGATATTGCTGATTGTGATTAGTGACGCATTTTTACTTTGGCCGACCGTCGTTAAAGGGCATCTGACAGGTTTACAAAACGCGCGACGTTCAATTTTATCGATGTTGCCACGTTTGGATTTCAAAGTTTTTTTTTTGGTGTGAAAGTAACATTTTAAACATTCTTTCACATTATTGCAGGCTTTTATATTACCTTAATTTAAGATTATTTTAGCATTAGGATGTTAGGAAACAAATTTAGAGAGTTTTGTTAACGTTTTGACAGTGTCGAAGCTGCCAATAACAATAGATTGATGTTTGTTTATCTTTCTAAGTAAACAAAGGACTACATCTGAAGGCTTGGATTATATGTGTACATAATACAATGATGTAGTTTTGAAATTAAATATAAAACTATTTTATTTCTGTTTTACAATAAATAAACCATATACATAATTTTTTTTGTTATTTCGGACATTAACATGGGTTTGAGTTCTTGTTATAAAAAATCCTATAACACTTTTTATAATAAGTGCTAAATTTTGACAAGATTTAAACAAAAAAAATTTTTCAGAGCGATATTAAAATCCATGTTATTAGCTTTAAAGCTCATTGCACGAGTACAAAAACAAATAAATGCTCTATCGTTAACAGTCCTCCTCAAAAACAAAACACCTGTCGGTTAAAGTTCCTCGAAGATCTTATCCGCGCCCTTTAAAAGCATCTAAACAACAATCGATTAAATCCCAGCCTTAGCTTCGCCCGCGAACCAAAGCTTGCCGCTAAAAAGCCGGCAACGCCGCTCCCAACTCCTCCCACACGGTATTCGCGGTCGGCTAGCGAAATGACGTTTGCCAGCACCGACTAGCCTCTGCCTGCCGATTCCCTGACACGGTAGATAATCGTCCACACGTCGAGAGGGAGACACGCCACCGCAGCCACCGCCGCTCTCCCCCTAAACGCTAAACCTCGGTCACTCGAAGCGCCAGATATAGTATCCTACGAGGGTCAACGCGCAGAGGAAGCAGACATCGCCCCGCATCCTCGAGTAATCAGCGCCTCAGGAAGGTCAGCGAGCAGCTCCACGTCAACGACGTAAGCGATCATGTTTACTCAAGCGGTAGTCCTACGTAGCACCGTTTAACGTATGTGCGCTTGAGCTTCGTGGATGATTTTTCGTGAAGCAGTTTTGCGCGACGGAATTTGCGACTCTAGTTGAGAGGCTTAGGTTAGGTTGAACTGCAGGTGCGACTTTCGTTGGAAAGCAGGTGCACGGGGTGCTGGTAGAGGGTTGCTGGTACCTTGGTAGTGGATTTTTGCAGAGTTATTAAGGCTGGTACAGAGGAGTTTGGATTTGAACGTACTAGGTGCCATTGGAGACTTTTGTGAATAATAGCTTTGAGTCGGGCTATTTGTTGCATAGAGAGAGCTAGCTTTGTTTGTTAATTAGGTTTATATTTAAGACTAGCTAAGAAAGTTGATTAGTATACTTACAGGATTTAAATTGTTGCTTGAGTTGAATGTTGTAAGATTGTATGACATGCTGAGTTCAAGAACTTTTTGAACTCGTGTGCTGTGTATTTTTTGCAAAATGTTAGAATCTTTGAAACTATAGACACATTCAAATTAAAAGCTTTTACTAATGAATATAAGAGTTAATTTATTGTTTAGAAGCTTATTATTCAATTATTTTTTTTAAGTTTTGTATTTCAAAATTTTTTTTGGTCAAACCATGAATGTAATTTAATTAAACATATGTTGCTATTAGAAAGCTATACATCACTTCCTGTAGATTAGTAGCATTTCTTAGTGTTCTAACATGTTATATTTTGCCATTTGAAAATATTTCTTATGTTGTCAATTTTTCATTTAAAAATTGCATCATGTTTCAAATTTATCAAATTTTTATAATTTAAAAAGTATAGTTTAAATTAGCATGCTTAACATCTGAAAATCATTAATCAAGTAAAACTTGTGTTAGGTGTATATGAATTTTGATTTCCTTTATGTTCTTCAATGACTTCAATGTTTATTTATAAATTTAAATACACTGATGATTCTATATTTTAGAAAGAATGTATATATAAGTACATTCATTAAAATATTACACAATTATTCAGTTTAAAAATTTGTATCTTAAGAATATCTATATTTTGAAAATTTACATGCATGCTTGAAAAATATATAGCATAATATATTATGACTCATCATGACTCATACAGATTGATTATTTAAAGTTTAATTGATTGTATTGTTTTTTTTACAGGATTCTGCTTAGAATACCAAAATGGGCTTAACAATTAGTGGTATGTTGACACGCCTTTTTGGCAAAAAACAGGTCCGCATCCTCATGGTGGGTCTTGATGCAGCAGGTAAAACTACCATTCTTTACAAGCTAAAGCTCGGCGAGATAGTCACAACTATACCCACCATTGGTTTTAATGTTGAAACTGTCGAGTATAAGAACATCTGCTTTACTGTATGGGATGTGGGTGGTCAGGATAAGATCAGACCTCTGTGGAGGCACTACTTTCAAAACACCCAAGGCTTGATTTTTGTTGTGGACAGCAATGATCGAGAGCGTATAGCTGAGGCTGAGCGTGAGCTTGCAAACATGTTAAAGGAAGATGATCTGAGGGATGCAGTACTACTTGTCTTTGCCAACAAGCAAGATTTGCCCAATGCTATGTCTGCAGCTGAGCTGACGGACAAATTAGGCCTGAACTCCTTGAGAGGACGTCACTGGTACATTCAAAGCGCCTGTGCTACCCAGGGACATGGATTGTATGAAGGCCTCGACTGGCTGAGCAATGAACTCGCCAAGAAGTGATGAGATGTCGACTTATGCTTGGTCTGTGTGTGCGTGTGTTCTTCTGAAGATTCCCTCAATTGTGAGGGACACTCTTTTTTAATAAAAGAAAAGTGCGTTGTGGATTTCTAATTCATATTAAAGAGGTGGAGGAGAAAAGAGAATAAAGAATCTGTAAAAGAAATCATTTGAAATTATACAACTCTATGTTTTCAACCTTTCAATTTATGTTTATAAGAATATTATTGAAAAAAGCTACATTACACTTTGCTATATATTGAAGAAAAGTGCTCCTATTACATACTCATTAATACGTATCTAAAGAATATGTTACTATTTTTAATAGTAGTATTTCTTAAAAATCAAAACATTTTTATAAGTTGATAATTTAAATCTAAAAAGAAAAGTTTGGTATATTCCTAAGATGTAACATGCAAAAAGTTTTCGATACTTTAAATCTTAGAATTTCAAATGATTTCTAACAAATATACTTTAGTAAATGTGGTTTAATAATAAATTTTCATTAAATTTGTTTTTGGCCTGCTTAACAAAATTAAATCATTTTTATGTATAATTAATTCAGGTAATAAGAATCTCGCCAAAACGAGAATTTGATTATAATTTTGATATCTTTCCCTTCTTCATTTAAAATTTAAATATAATTATTATCCTTAGTATAAAAAGCATAATAAGGGAAAATTTGTCTTTTTTACGAAATCCACGAATTGATTTTTTTAATAAAAATAGTTGTTTGTACATTAAGAGAATCTTAGCTCATAAGCCAAATGTATTGATAATGAGAAAATGGACAGCTTATGCTGTCAAGCTATCTTCTTACACAATTAGCTTTGATGAGGCAAATAAATGGATATACAAATTCTTATATACTGTTTTAATTAGCTATATCTAACAAATAAAATGAAATTTAATATCAATTGATAAACCTTTTATAATAAAGAGAAAATAATAAGCAATTTTTCAATAAAATTTTTATTTCGTGAAATGTTGTAAGTATATGTATATGTAAGTTTTTTCACTCTGTCACAGTTAAATAAAAGATAAATGAAAAAGTATTACATGTTCAGTTTTACATATCTTACTGCACGATTTAATTTTTAGGCTAATTTTCATTTCGCATTTTCTTGCTTAAGATATAATCATATTGTTGACCTCCAAAGAAAGTATTTTAAATCTTTGTGTCTATATTTTATGTTTAATTTAAAGATGATATGAAAAGCATAATTTTAAGCCTAATTTTGGGAATAAAATTTTATAAATAGTAATAATAGTTTTTTATTTTTGCAGTTTCCAAAATTTTTTGTAGTTGTATATCATAAATAATAAACGACTCACCTTACATTGATTTTCATTAATATTTATATTTTTGAAATAGCTACATCATGCACTAATAGCTGACAATGATTAAAATAAAAACTATAAGTTTTTAAACATCAAAGAGTTTTTTTAATATAATAATGTACATTCTCTATTATATTTTACTTTGTATTTTTCTGCAAACGATTTCACAAAATTCTCATTTTTATTGCGCTTGAACAACCTTTGGAGAATTAGGCCTTAATTAATAATTATTTATTTATTAATCTTTGCACACTTCTCACTATTGTACAAAACGGCAAAATTGTATGTACATGTTGGACAGCATCAAAGGGATACCTTTATTATTTTGTTTTTTTTTTCACAATCGATCTTATTACGCACAAAAAAATAATTTATATACATTGTACATATCAGTTCATCATTATATTATCATTATTCAAGTTATTATGAAAGTTAATTTTAATGACGATTTTGTTTTTGACATAAATACTTTCTTAAAAATTTCACATACATAAATTGCTTTGAGTAATTTTCCATTTGAATTGGTGCATTTTATTTTTTCTGAAGTTGCTACTATCTAAACTGCAACTAACTACAAGATCTTACATTTATTATATACACATTTTAATGGTAAAGCCAACTCTGGCTGTTCGCATTTGTTTTCAAAACTTATCATTATTATGTACAGGATCAATCGTATGACCGTTACACATTAAAGTCATGCGGAGATTTAATCTTTGTCTGCTGAGTATGAGTACAGTAATTGACTTTGCTTTCAAGTGATTCACAAAAATTGTAATTAATACAATTGACGTTTTTATTTTATTAGTGTAAAAATTAGCCGATCAGTTGTGTGTCATAAATTTGTATCAATAACGTAATTGAACTGCGACAGTTTATAGATTTTTTATTCCTTTTTTCATGAATAAAAATTTTCGCGTGTATAGGAGTGAGTTTTGAAAAAGAGTTTTACAAATTTTCTCGTTGCGTCATTTTATTTTTAATCCGATGTTGTACAATTTCTAAAAATTTTTTTGAAGGTATTAATTTAGTAAGAAGTTTTATAAACGTTTTGTGAATTGATGTCCAATGCAAAGTTCAATTAGCCTTAATAATTCAACAAAAAATCAATTCTCATATAAAAAATAGACTTCATGATTAGCTAAGCAATCGTAAAACGTCAATAGTTTTAAAATTTATTAAAAAACGTAGACAACCCAGTTAGACCGCTAAAGACTATAATAAAGTAAATATATTTTTAAATTTTGCATAAACTTTTAGAATATTAAGCCTTGGTATTGCTATTAATCAGGTAGAATTGAAGTAAATAAATGTAAATCATCTAAATGGAAACAGGAAATTCGTATTAAGGCTTAAACTTTAAAAATATATGCAAACATTACAAAAATTACAGTCTTTATTTCTACTAATTTGTGTACTTTACGTTAACAATAATCCGCATTAGTTTTTTCTTTATTTCAAGCAGATTGCAAAATTAACGAGAATTTTATTTATTAAATATATAAATTAATTAAATATCTCCCATAAATGGTTATTTATTAGTTTAATATTTATAAACCTACATTAAAAATAATTACTCTGCAATTTTGCATTCTACATTGAACAAAGAATATATCATTGAAATTTCCATACAATACGCGCTATTTATGATGTTTATCCAGATTAATAGTAAGTTATAATATTCTCACTATGGCCTTTGTAATAAGCAATAAATTTTTAGAATCAAATATGCGATTAACATATTTTAATAGGAATTATTCATCGACACCGTAAGTCATTCGAATGCTTAGAATTCCATTTAAAATTGTACGTTAGTATATATTTTGATCAATTATCAAGATCATGTTAAAAATTTAGTAGATTTGGTCGAAACAATGCGAAGAAATAAACTACGAACGCCAATAATTAAAATTAAAAAAAACCATTAATAGTTTCCCGACATCCACTCAAGTAAAACAACGTTCTTCAATACAAAATGAAATTGTAAGGCTGCGCTGAGACCCTGAAAACAGAAAAATATATTATTTTTTGTCACGTTCTTGTTGATAAAACAAATTAATCTACCTTTCTGAAATTTGTAAACTGTATACTTGTTTTAACGAACATGTTTAACTTAACTTGCAACGTAATTTACATAAAAAATAATTTTTTAAATTTAACGAGAATACAGACTTGAATTTATCAACACGCAGTTTTTCACATTTTTAAACCTTAAGTGTTAACATTTTTTAAATAACTTTTTATTTTATTAATTCTTGTTTATCTACAAAAGAATGCTAAAAAATGATACTTTAAAATCAAATTCAAACAGTTGAAAAACTACGTGTTGATGACTATGAATAAAGTACGTAATTTTGTATCATACTATTTCTTTAATATACCGATTTAAAACTTATTTAGTATAAGATTTTCAAGTGCTCAATGAATAAGAGCAGATAAATTCTTCATTATTCTGATAAAGCTTTTACTTTTCATCTGAACTTAATCCTGTCTTTGTATTCGTATCATAATTCTATATATACATTTAAAATGATTTATTATCAAGTGGACAATAATTTTCTTCTGTGTCTCTTTTATAGTCTGTAACTTTAGGCCAGTTAAAGAAGAAACTTGACTTGAATATTATTTGAAAAGACTTTTTTGACTTTAGTACAATTGAAAATTTAATTTAAATTTAATTGTCCTTTAAATCAAACAAATACCTTAACGAGACTCGTTGCGTAGGTGGGACGATTACTTCTTCGCCCAGGCAGAGTTTGTAGTCACGCTGGTGCCCTTGCTGAGAGCGGGGAAATGGTTTTCAAGGGTATGATTATTGGCGTGTGAGGACAAATCGGAGCTGCGCAAAACTTGGCCGCAATTGGCGCAGGATTCGAGACCTTTGATACGACCTGAGTTTCCAACGTTTGCTTTATGTACTTTAAAGAGCTCCTGCTGCTTTTCTATGTCCGGAAGCAGGACTAATAGCTCTGGAAATATCCGCTTGAATGCCTCTTCGCCCATCACCTTTTGGCAATTTCTGCAAAGACAGATTAGGTTAGAAAAATTTGAAAAGATTATTTGAGTTCAGAAGTGAAATGATAATGCATTTAATGATTTCAGAAATATATTATTTAATTGCAAATTGTTTTGTCTTTTTTAAGATAAAACAGTCTACGAGATAATAAGAAATAAAAATTTGAAGTTTGGAATAAATTATTTATTGATACGTTATTATCTGTTATTCCAGATAGAACCAGACAAACCAAATTGCCGTGAAAAGCTATTTAACGGTTGGGTAACAATTATGTTATGACTGTGAGTAAATTTTAAGTTTTTACGATCATATGCGGCTTAATGACATTTCATTAAGCTTGAAGTTGAAGTAAGTTATTTACTAAATTTACAAACTTTTTTCATATTTATTGCATAATTACTTTCTACTCAAGTCTTTTTATCTTGTATAACGACATGATGCCTTGTTAATGAATTGATAAATATAATCAATTTGAATTTTCTATGGTGAATTGCACATTTTTGTGACTGATTTTATTTCGTTTTATTTCTAGTATTTATGTAATGTATTAATATTAAATTTTAATTTAATCATAAAAACAAAATATCTTACTTGTAATATTCTTCAGCATCACAGACTCCAGTCCGGAATAGGTAGCTGAGATAATGAAAGGCAGTAAACTGATCGCTGTCTTCTTTGCCGAAGCACTTTGAAAATTCAGCGATAAGATTTTGGTTGCGCTTATTAAAGTCGGCTGCCGGAAGGTATGTCGGTTTATCTACTTCATCAGGGATGATAGTGTAGCTTTCGCCCGAGCTGTTGTGGAAAGTGAGACCGTTTAATCTATTAAGAAAACCCGGAGGAGGAGCCACTACTGTCGGAGCAGTGAATCCCGGTGGTGGACTGGATAATCCTGGTGGTTTCAAACCAGAGTGACCTAATGCTGGAAAGTCCTCAAAGTTGTTTGTGAGCTCCTGTTGACTGGCTTTTGGTGATTCGAACCTATCATACAAAGCGTTTAGTTACTGATAATCTTCTAGAAAATATAAGCAAAAAGTTAAAAATTTATTAAGACTACTAAGGGTGGAGTATAAAAATAGTCAGTTTTTTTTCTAAAGAAACATAATATCTTTAATATTTTAATATTCTGTAGTTTTCATTTTTCATTTTTTCTTCTATGAATTTTAGAGAAGTGCAGAAATGAACAAATTCAATTAAACATGACAACTCCACAATCACTATTTACGACAGAATTATGAATTTGTTATTTTAACAAATTCTTTTTTTATTTTCTTTATACTTACGAATGATTATCGATATTATTGTTGTTATTTGTATTCAGGTTGTCAATCCTAAATTCAGAACGCTTCCGCTCTGTTGATTTTGGAGTAGCTGCAGATTCCGTAATGTCCGTATAATCAGAACCGTTTGATTGGATTTGTTGTTTGATTTTGTTTTTCTCCTTCTTGGTTCCAGGTTTCTTGGTTTCGGGTCTTGTGGAGGAACTTGATTCGTTGCTTGAGGAGTTGCCGTTATTACTGCTACTAACGCTAATGGAGGTTGCTTGCTGTTGTTGCTGTTGTTGCTGTTGTTTCATCTTTTTCTTTTTAGCTTTACCTTTTGTCGCATCTGTCGTTGCGGCGGATGAGTTATTCGATTTTGACGACTGAACCTACACAAGATCATTTTTATAAGAGATTCTTGTGATATTATAAATAAAATCAATATAATTACTATGAGAAATGCGTTTTTAGCTAACGCACCTGGACCCATGAGGAGGAACTTGCAGATTCGTTGGTCTTCTTGGTCTTGGATGGTTTGGAGAGACTCGGGAAGTCCTGACCTGAGTTTATAAGTGGTGGCGACGGAGGAAGTGGTGGAGGTGCAACCTTTTTGCCTCGAGGTGTAGCTGCTGGTTTGACGCAAGTGATCTTTGTCCACGAAGAGGATGACTGGTTTTGTGATGTTGTTGTTGCCGGTTCCGAAGAACTCTGTCGTCCTAAAGCTGGGAAGTCCGTGGAAGAACCGGGATTGATTCGCAAATTCGGTCCTGACAACCTCGTAGTGACCGTACCGTTTGGCCTATAATTATTTTTATGAGGAAGTATAGTGTTAAAATTTAAAAATCTCATTAATCTGCTTACACATATATTGTGATTATATTTTAGATTGTTTATGATTTTTTGAGTTATCAATTTTTATAAAATCGCAAAATTTATAAACAGATTTTAAATAAGGTAATACAAGCTTAAAAAAAAGACTAAATATGTGTAACGGGTGATTACCTGTGATTCACATGAATGGACAAATTAGGCGCAGAGCTTTGCTGTCTACCGTTTATCGAGTTCGTTTTGTTCGAACTCGATACGCTGAAGTTTAGTGTTTTCGAAAGGCTCGGTCCGTTGCTGCTAGACGAGCTTGTGGTTGGTGTAGAAGACTCGGGCCCCAAGGCAGGGAAGTTCTCGTCATAGTTGCCTTGGCGCAAGGTACCTCGTATCGTCAGATTACTGCGCTTCATCTTGCCCACAGCAGCTGGCATTATACAAGGTGCTGCGTTACCGAGTGAGGGGAACTCCTGGGTACTCTGTACGTCAACGAGTGGCTGACGAACGAAAACCGGCTCTTCCGGTTGGGGAGGCGACTCTGGACGCTGGTATTGGTGGTTACGAGAGGAGCTTTGACCTTGAAATGAAAAAAAATGTTAAAAAATCTATTTTTACTAAGAAATTTAAATATTAATTTAATAGTAATTTTATAATCAATGACCCAGTAAAGAAAGTCAATTTAGTTAAATTTATCATTTTAACTTTGTAAAAAGGTACAATGATTTTGTTATTGGTCAAATATTTATTTAACTGTTGATTAGGATGTATTATCTGATACCTATTATCTGAATTGCCATTTTAATTCTGACAAGAAATTCATTTGTTAAAATAATTTAAACAGTGAATTAGAAAATTAAATTTTGATACAATGAGAATTGAAAGTTTGCAAAAGCAAATACCAACCAGGCGGATTTCTCCTATGTCTCATATCTCTAGGGGTGAGTGTAAACTCGAGCTCAAGCGTCCTCGCCTGCTTAGCCGCAGCTTTTCCCAGTGTCTTGCTGTGTTCGATGCCCTTATGAACCTTGAGATCGATTTCCGAGCGGAAGACGCTGGTGAGATGTTCTTGGGCGCAGTCACCCTCCTCGCAGAGGTAGTGATCCTTGCGGAAGTGTTCTCGCAGGAATTCGTAAGACTGGTAGTATTGATGCAGGCCATCCGCGTCGCAGAAGTGGCAAAAGAGGTGCTCGCGTCGTAGATGTCGGTATAACTCATCATTGTCCATGTAGCGCTGGTTACAGAACTGGCACAAGGGGTGACCCTTGTGGCTTTTGTCGTTTATGTCGCCTTTTCTCGAGTGCCGGGCGAGTTCGGTTTTTGTGTAGCAACGTCGCTCCTGTGAGAAGATCTGGAAAAGAAGACGTTTAGGGTTTTTTTTTATCAATATCATATTATCTGTTTTTAATTTAATCAATATTGTTTCTTATCATTTGACTGATTGGTAAACTGGTTTTTAAAAAATAATTTTAAACAAAATACAAAATTTTTTAAATTACCTTCAAATTTTCCACACAAAGATCACAATAATGAAGGTCATGTTTTCTTTTCATGTGTTCTTTAAGACCAGTAAATGAACTAAACACTTGATTATCATTGCAAATATTGCAGGTGCAAGCCAACAGCTTCATAAATTTCATCTGAACTTCTGGAGTATCAAAGTAAATATTATACTTTGTATCTAATAAATCTCCCTTTTTAAGGAATCTAAAAGGTTTGATCTCTTTTGTGAACACAACCTTTGGTAATTCTTGTCTGCAAATTGGACATTCATTTTGTTGGCATAATACTCGCATTCTAGTACTGCATTCATAACATACAGGATGTTCACACATGCCAATGCTATAATATTCCACATTCTTGTAACAGACAACACAAGTATTGTTGGCATTAGACGTTTCCTCACCCTTCTTCGACATTTTGGTAGTTTCTACAAAAAAGATTTAAAAACTTTTATTATTTATATTCATTTAAAACTATTTGAGTAGTTATTCAGCATTTGTTTTATACACTAAAGAAACTTATGTTTGAACACCGACAAAGTAACTGTTGTCTAAATGATATCAATTACCTTACATAATTGATAAGTATACAAAACAAAGACATCATTTTCATACAAGAATTTGCCCAAAGGTAAATAAATATATACTGTATAAGTATAACAGCAACTTCAACTTAAACTCACCTTTTGAACTCAAGCTCATCGTCTACCAGATGTTTAGTTCTAGACAGAAGTTCCAATCGAAACCAGAGCTATCAAAATCTCAATCTGCCAAAGAGCAGTTACCAGACTCCAACAAAACCCAATGGTGAGAAAATTCAAAAGGACCCCTACAGTTATGAAAAAACTAGCATTAAACAAACATGCTCTACCAGACACCAGACGGAGAAAAAAGAAACAGATATACACACACGCCTCAGGCGGAGAGAGAGAGACGGAGATAGCGGAGATAAAAAAGAGGTTACGAATAACCGACAGGCGTGTGTGCGTGCACCAGTGCGTTATAAAAAGAGATAGCTTACCTTAGAAGCCGAGTAGTAGAATTCTACGGGGTGAGTGATTTTTCCCTCGGACTGCTCGAAATCTTTGGAGCGCTGAGTCGCCCTGCTGCTCTCTTCGTGGGGACCTTGACTTGACAGAGCATACACACACAAGAGTGACGCCAGCGGCGTGAGGAAAAACGAGAGCGCAAGTGCCGAGCGTGAAACGGTGGAAATGTGCAGAAAAGAATTTTTCACTGATGATGACTATTCGCGCACGTGTGTCTGTGTGCGCGCTGAGCCAGCTGACGGTTTTTTAAAGATGCATATCGGTTGAGTAGCCGCTGGTTATCGGACGTCGGTTATGCAGGAGCGATATCAAAATTGCAATATCGAATAATTCCCGAGATAATAAATTTTTTAATTTAGCCGTTATTATTTTTTACTGAAAATTTTTTACTTATACGGGATTCGGACAGTCGAAAATAAATGGCAACAGATGCAGTAACAAGAATGATATTGGTTATTATGCGTATAATATCTCAGGTACAGTAACTCTAATACTTTAAAATTTTTTTTTCTTGTACAGAAACAAATTTGGGTTAAGTTCAAAATTTTTAAAATTGTAACACTAGGTAATTTAATCAAATCAAACTTTTTTCTAACAATTCTTGTTATTGACAATAATACGGAATAAAATTAAGAAAATCTTTTCTCTTAAAGAGTCCGTAAGACTGAAGGGTACGCGCGAGAAGTGCGATGGTGCAACCCCTTTTTTCTCCCGGAGTTGACTGAAAGGAATCAATAAAATAAAAAGTATGTATACAATTCATAACGTAGTCACCAGTGCCACTAAATCAAGATCTAATTAAATTTGTTGGAATGTTTTACTTGTGCTGTATGTATAGTTTCATACATTGTAAATATTTTTCTATTCTTTTATTAGTTACAATTAGCACATTGATTAAAAACTAAAGATAAAATAAATGTTTTCAATAATACTTACCTACTTGTTTTTCTTTAAAGAATTATTAATAATAATTTTTTTCGTTGTAAATAATAATGTATTTTATATCACGAGTATTATTAAAGAATTCATTTGATTACCCAGAAAAATGAAAGAATACATATTTTAATGCATTTTACTTACAAAAATTTTAATAAATTTTTTAGCAAACGCATTCTTAAAACACACTTAGGTAGGTAATAAATATTATGAAAGTGCCAGTAAATTTTTAAACTAAAAGTTTTTCTTAATTATTTAGATGCTTTAAAAATTTTAAATAGAATAGGACTTTTTAACGTAGAGGGCCTTTTCAACAGTTGGCACTATGCGTATAGTAGTAGTTTTAGTTTACTATAGTACGTTATGTTTGAAACCATGGATTGCAAAAGGAGGAACAAAAATTTGATAACACTGCACATCGCCATCGTCTTTTGTTTTAGCGGCAACTGTAATTCGCTAAACCAAATGACGGAGCGCGTTCTTTGCTTGTCAGTTGTTCGCCAGCCAGCTTCCAGAGCAGATCTCTGATTGCAAGTGTAAACGTATTTTTCGCGGATTGTCAGGTAAATCTTACAGGAATTTTAATTACATTTTTTTAGTCATTACTTTTTGAATAGAGTACGTATTTTTTTTAAAGAATTTGAATTTTAAAAGAATATCTAATTATAAATAAGCAAAATATTGTAAAATCCGTTTTTTTTATGTATTTTAGTCAATTAAAATGATGTCACGAAAGATTAGAAAATTTTAATCTTTAATTCTTTTTTTAACATATGATCAGGATTAGTTACAAAGTTTTAAAAAGATAAATTTGTCACAAAATAAAGAAAATAACTTTCATATTAAAAATTCGAAAGGTTCACAACTCAGCAAAAGATTGTTTTCTTATACAAGTGAATGGTAAATTAATTATGAAAAAATTATGCCACAGGTACAAGAATGGATCTTCCCAAGCTGCAATTCAAGGATCCCTCTGGGATTTACCATCCATACCTGCAGTTGAACAAGTTTCCTCGCTTTTGGCGAATCGATCCAGAAATCTGGTTCGTGCAGGTAGAGGCATTTTTTACTATAAACAATATCAAGGATGAAAGCCGCATGTTTACATTGCTGGTGGCGAGCGTGGACCACCGCGTTCTGCCGTACATTGCGGACATCATTCGCGCATCCTTGCGTAATCCGGGGAACAACAGTACCATGTACCAGAAAGTGAAGAAGCGCATCCTCGAGGTGTTCGGCAAGGACGAGGAGACTCGTCTTAGGGAGCTGATTCGCGACAGTATCCACGTCGTCGAGCGACCCTCGCAGCTGCTTAACGCTATGGTAGCGACTTCAGACGGAAGGGTCGACGAGCAGCGCATCAAGAGTCTCTTCTTCGGGAGGGTTCACGGCTTTTACGAAGACAAATTCAATGAGAACCAGTCGATCGAGGAGATCGGGAAGATTGCCGATAGCATTGCTGCCTGCCAGGCCCCGTTCATGCACGGATTCTGGGATCCGCTCACACCCGCTCACCACCAACATCTAGCTCAGGTGGAGAGCAAGGAGATTTCCGCGTCTATTGTTCGAAGTTTGAGATAAGGTTTTATATACATTAGCGGCCTCTATTTATATCACTTTGATTGTCATGTAATATAATTAATTAAATTTTAGACTAATTTGTTCTTATGTAATAAAGGGGCATATATAAAACTCGTAAAAATTGGCTAAATTGTTTTTAAAAAAATTCTCCAAATATTTTCAATTTTTAAGGAGCATCGCTAAAACGGACTGGGGAACGTTAATGAGGCATTTTTTAGTTAATTTGAATCTTTCATAAATTTACGATGGAAATGTAAGCCAGTAAATAAATTCTGAAATTATATACGCTTAGACTTTAAAGGTGAGCTGCACAATTTGAAGAATAAACGAGATAAATGTTAATCGTTTTAGTACTAAATTGTGAATTAATTAATAACTCGGTGATGTCTAGTCGGGCGGGAAAAATTTGACAACACCGCAAGCCGTCTTGTTTCAGCGGCTAACTATGTAATAAACTCTATAATCCGCTAAACCAAAAGACGAGGCGAGTTCTTTGTCGTGCCAGTTCGTCGCCAACGTGCCTCCAGAGCAGATATCGCTGACCGCAAGTACAGTGCTTTTCGCTGACCAGGTAAATCTTAATTTGAGGATACTCGAGAAATATTGCAAAGAGAATGTTATTGTTGAATTTTATTTCCATTTTTGTAGTAATTTACTTTCTAATTATATTTTTTAACCTTTGAAAAAGAACGAAACCAAATGTTTGTTTGCTTGCCCTTGTACGCGGAATGCCGGGTTTTTTCAACTTTACAACCAGTCTCAGCGGTATAAATTAATTAAAAAATAAATATTCCGCAGGTACAAGGATGAATTTTTCGTTACCGTACAACTATCCAGTGCCGTGCACTCAATACATGGTGAGCAAGTTTCCTCGTTTTTGGCGGATCGATCCGGAAGTCTGGTTCGTGCAGGTAGAGGCGTTTTTTACCATAAATGGTATCAAAAACGACAGCGACAAGTTCACGGTGCTGGTGGCGAACGTGGACTACAGCATTTTGCCTCATATCGCGGACATCATCCTCAAATCCGTGCATCATCCACAGGAGATTCATACAATGTACAGGGCGGTGAAGCAGCGCATCCTCCAGGTGTTCGCCAAGGACGAGGAGGCTCGTGTCAGAGAAGTTATTCGCGACTACCAACACGTCGTCGACCGACCCTCGCAACTACTCAACGCTATGGTAACGTCTTCGAGCAGAAGGACCGACGATCAGTTTATCAAGAGCATCTTCATCAAGAGGCTTAAACAGATGTCCCATATCAGATGGGTTATGAACGAGAGTCAGACGATGCAGGAGATCGGCCAGATTGCCGATAGGAACGCTGCATCCCATTACCCGTTCATGGAGGGATTCTGGCATCCGCTCGCACCATCTAATAACATTCAGAATCAGGCTCAACTGCAGAGCAAGGAGATTATGTCGTCTATGTTTCGATGCGCGTAATGAGGTTTTTTTTTACACTAGCGGCACCTACTTGATTACTTTAATTGTCATGTAAGCGTATTAATTAAGTTTTAGACTTGATCTTATGTAGTCAAGTTAGTTCTTAATTAGATTTTAAAGATGAAATGGACAATTTCAGGTATGACGAGGCCAAAGTTAATCGCTTTAGTTATCATAAAAATACCTTAAGGCTTGTTCGTATCGTCCTCGTCGAAATTTTTATTAACTTTTCACGGTTTGTTAAATTTCCGAAGTAACGCTTTGCGATATTGACCATGCTGTTTAAGTACACATATTACCTAAGTTTATTCTTCATAATAAGATAACGTAAGAAAAAGTATATAAAAATTCAAAATACTAAAATGGCTGTATCAAAAGTTTTGTTAAAATTAAATTCACAAATATTTTCTAAAAAAGATTAAAAAAAAATTTGTATCTTTTAGTTATTATTTTTGATGTTATGGTTTATGTTTCAATTATCTTTTTTATTTATATTTTATTTATAAAAACTGATTTTTATATTGTTTATTTTGAGAAACATAGCAAAACCACAAATGTTTGGTCTGGTGGAACCAGAAGCAGGAGAAATTGTTTTCCTTGGTGGAGACATTTTGCATACGTTCGCGCACTTTTAACGAGTTTCTACAGATCCGTATACTTAAAAGATGCAAAATAGTTGAGGAGAATATTACTTGAAAGCGCTTGAAGATAAGAGAATCATTTAGAAGTGATTGTTACTAGAACGTTAAATAAAATGAAAAAAATGTCAAAGTAAAATTTTTGGTTTACATCTGTCTGAATTCCTAAAATTAACTACATACGTATTAAAAAATATGTTATTTAGGCGAAATGCCAAAATAAAAACATTAAAATTTAACTACGCTTTATTATAATCAATAAGTAATACTAATTACGTAGCCTATAATTTTAAAAAGATAGATATTAATATTAAAAATCCATTTAGAAGTACTAAAGGTAGCAGTTATTGTAGTTCTCATACTTTTTATTTTTTATTTTTATCAATGAAAATGGAATATTCATATTATCTTACCATGTTTATAAGATGTATGTTCTTGCTTGATGAAACATTTTTGTGATTTGAAAATGGATTTTTAAATAAGATACTGCAAGTCTAGTTAATTAGCTTATTAGTCTTTTACATTATCATTGATTTTAACAATCGAACATCATTTTCTTCCAAATTTGAAGTTAAGGAAAACAACATATAGGTGGTGGGAATGCATCTTCGGGCGTTTTCAGAGAATCCCTAAGATTTCGATCGGAGAGTTTGCCAGTGGGAGGAACTGTCTTCCTGGATGGACGGACGGGAACGGCTTTTGAGATTACGCTCGTTGACTTAAATCGGTGACTGGAAGACTGGCGTGACAAAAGACCGAGAGCATAACTGTCGTACGCTGAAAGCCCACTTCCCTTACTAAAAATCATTCTTTTGTTGTAAATAATAATGTATTTTATATCACGAGTATAGTATATTAAATAATTAATTTGATTATGCAGGAAAATCGAAGATTACATATTTTAATGCAATTTTACTTACAAACATTTTATTAAGTTTTTTGACAATCGCATTCTAAAACACATGTATTTAATAAAAATTAAGGAAAGGCCAGCAAATTTTCAATCAAAATTTTTCTCAATTATTTAGACGCTTTAAAAATTTAAAATATAATACTTAAATATAGGGCTTTTTCATAGAGAGTTTTTTCAACAGTTGGCACTATATGTATACTATATGCATAGTAATAAGATGGCGGATCTTTAATTTACTACTTTATCATCAAGTGCTATCATTTCCACCAGCCACCATCGATCGCAACGTGAAATCGCGGTTTAATTTTCGGTTTTGTTTTATTCACCGCTTTTTTTGTACAATTAAGATAAACGAAAGTAAGTATTATTTTATTCAATAATTGTTTTATTAATTCATACCACTAATTTAATGGTTAAATCTATTAATAAAAGTGCTACAAGACGTAAGCAGTTCATTCGTGATTTTAATGAGTTTTAAATTGTTGAACTATAAACACACATAACAAATAATGAATTGTGAATTATTTAATAACTCGGTAATGTCTAGTCAGGCGGGAAAAATTTGACAACACTGCGAGCCGCTTTTTGTTTTAGCGGCTAACTATGTAATAAACTGTACAATCCGCTAAACCAAAAGACGGAGCGAGTTCTTTGTCGTGCCACAGTTCGTCGCCAACGTGCTCCAAAGTAGATATCTCTGACCGCAAGTACAGTGCTTTTCGCTGATCAGGTAAATCTTGATTTGAGGATACTCGAGAAATATTGCAAAGAGAATGTTATTGTTGAATTTTATTTCCATTTTTGTAGTAATTTACTTTCTAATTATATTTTTTAACCTTTGAAAAAGAACGAAACCAAATGTTTGTTTGCTTGCCCTTGTGCCCGGAATGCCGGGTTTTTTCAACTTTACAACCAGTGTTAGCGGTGTAAATTAATTACGAAATAAAAATCCCACAGGTACAAGCATGGATATTCCAAAATTACCGTACAGCCGTGTTAAAAATCAATACGTGGTGAGCAAGTTTCCTCGTTTTTGGCGGATTGATCCGGTAATTTGGTTCATGCAAGTAGAGGCGTTTTTTACCATAAATAGTATCGAAAAAGAAAGCGACAAGTTCACGGTGCTGGTGGCGAACGTGGACGACAGCGTTCTACCGTACATCACGGACATCATACATTTATCCTCGAATCAATCGGAGATGTTCCAAGGTATCTACCATGTATCCTTGAATCAATCGAAGATGATCGAAGAAAAATACCGGCTGGTGAAGGAGCGCATCCTCAAAGTGTTCGGCAAGGACGATAAGACCCGTCTCAGGGAACTGATTCGTGACAAGATCCACGTCGTCGAGCGACCCTCGCAGCTACTTCAAGCTATGTTGGCAACTGGTATGGGAAGGGATGGAATAGCCGACCTTAAGCTCATTAAGAGCCTCTTCATCGAAATGGTTAGCGACAAATTCAGCTGCCATTTAAGCGAGAAGGATTCGATTCCTGCAATCGGCACGGCTGCGGATAGGCTGGCTGTTTGTGATGGCAAATGGACCATTAGCGGATTCTGGAAGGATCAATGAAAGTATTTGTTTTTTTGTTCGAGGCATGGTATGAGGTTTTTTCTATGTTAGTGGTACCTACTTGTATCACTTTGTCATATAAGCGTATTATTTAAATTTTAGACTTGTTATTATGTAATACGCGGCTCATCAGATTTGTCTAAATTATTTTTAAGAAATGTGTCAAGAAACATTTTTAATTTTTAAGGAGACCCGAAAAAACGGACCATGAAACGTTACAGTGGCATTTTTTTTAGATAATTTGAATGTTTCATAGATTTACGCTAGAAAATGTAAGTCAGTTGCTAAATTTAGAAATTATGTACACTTAGACGTCAAAGATGAGCTGGACAATTTTAATTGCTTTAATACGTCATATTGTCATATTTATATTTTCATTGCTTGCTCATATTGTCCACGTCGAATTTTTTACTAAGTTTTCACGGTTTTTCAAATTTTTGAAGCAATGCTTTGTGAAAAAGTAAAAAAAAATTCAAAAAATATTTTCTAGAAAAGATAAAAAGAAAATTTTTATTTTTTATGTTATATTCTATCTTTCAATTATCTTTTGTTTATCTTTTATTTATCTTTTATTTATCTTTTATTTATAAAAACCGATTTTTAAATTGTTTATTTCGAGAAACAGCCAAACCGCAAATGTTTGAGGTACAAACAGGAGAAATTGTTTTCCTGGGTGGAGACACTTTGCGTAAGCTCGCGCACCTTAACGAGCTCCTAAACAGATCGTAACTTCAAAACACTAACACAAAGCAGTTGAGGAGAATATACTACTTGAACGCCCTTTTTCTTATCTTTGAAAATAAAAAAAATCATTTAGAAGTGATGGCGTTACTAAAATGAAAAAAATTATTTTAAAGTAAAATTTTTTGTTGACATCTGCATGTATGATTTCCAAAAATTAACTACATGTATTAAAAAATATGTTATTTAGACGAAACGCCAAAATAAAAACACTAAATTTTAACTATACACTTTATTATAATCAATAAGTAATAATAATTGTAATAGATGCATTATGTCATTGCTTGAAACATTTTTGTAATTCGAAAATGGATTTTTAAATAATATAAATATCTGTTTTTAATAAAATTTAATAAAAATAATTTTTTCTTCATATTATTATTATTTTCTACATTGGAATATAATTTTTTTCTAAATTTGAAGTTTAGGAAAATATATAGGTGGCGGGAGTATGTCTTCAGGCGCTTTTAGAGTATAAGCGATCGGAGGGCTTGCCGCTATAGTGGGAAGAACTTTCTCTCGAAGATGATAAACGGACGGGTTTTGCAATTATGCTCGTTGACTTAACTTACTCGCGCACATTACTAAAAATCATTCTTTTTTTGTAAATATTAATGTATTTTATATTACGAGTATTATTAAATAATTCATTTGATTACCTAAAAAAAATTTTAATAAGTTTTTTAACAAACACATTCTAAAACACATACAGATATTTAATAAAAAAAATAGTGAAGTGCCAGCAAATTTTCAAACTAAAAATTTTTCTCAATTGTTTAGATGCTTTAAAAATTTAAAATAGATATGAATAGAACTTTTTTCGTATAGGGTTTTTTTAACAGTTGGTACTATATGTATAGCAATAAGATGGCGGATCTTATTAATTTACTATACTTTCTGTTTTCAAGACCTACTACTCCACCAACCACCAATCTACGATCGATCGCAACAACGTGAAATCGCGTTTAATTTTCAGTTTTGTTCTATTCGCCGCTATTTTTGTCCAATTAAAATACACACAAGTAAATATTATTCTAATGAATAAAATCGTATTATTCGTTCAACCAGTATTTAATTCTCAAATCTATTAGTGCTACAGGAAGTAAACTGTTCATTCGCGATTTTAATGAATTTCAAAACGTTGAACTATAAACTTAACAAATAACGAAAAACTGCTGAATTGTGAATTATTTAATAACTCGGTAATGTCTAGTCGGGCGGGAAAAATTTGACAACCCTGCATGCAAACATCGTAATTTGTTTAGGCGGCAACTGCTCCTAATCTAAAAAGACGGAGAGAGTTCTTTGTCTTGCCACTTGTTGACTTATTCGCTAGCAAGCCTCCAGAGCAGATCT
>JAWWML010010332.1:0-30344 GCA_035047165.1 Ormyrus rosae | reverse complement strand
AAAAAAATTGTTTAAACACGCATCATGACATATTATAATGAAAACTTAATTGTCATTCATAAAAAGTGTATTAAAAATCATTTGTAGGTGGAAAAATTCGCTTCGTTTCATTAATTACGTTTACGACACATTTACGACATAAATTACATTAATTACATTTACGACGCATGTCGTGTAGAAATTGAAAATTACGTGTCGTTACCCACCACTGGTGGTTACAAAACAATATACGACGTTTGTTACATATGCATATGTTACAGTTTTCGACAATGTTACGGTAGAAAACCGTTGAACTACGTAACAAACCCATCCCTGAATATACGTAGAATTGATGCAAATATTCTTTGAAAGGCAGACATGATTGGTTTGATTGTACATACGTTCCAAATCTCCTCAAAAACAGAGTACTTTAATAATGATTAAAAGATTGTAGAATGTTTTTTTAGTAAAAGCTGCTACTAACACGTGTAATTTTTTGAGTGCTCTGCTTATACATTTCGTAGCAAAGATAATCGAGATAAAAGTTCAAGATAATCGAGATACATTGATATGCCCAATTGATTTTGCGGTAAATAATGGAGAGGAAAACAATAATAAAATTATGTATTATTGAAGTTCTGTGATAATGTTATTATAGAAGGTAAATTTAATAATCTTGTTATTGTCTGTTGGTAAATTAAATGGTATTTCTCTATAATTATAAATATTGTTCTTTTTTTGTTTTTTTTTATTTATTCAGCGAAATTTTTGTTGTATATATATATATATATATATATATTTTACTGAATAATAATTTACTTTTTAGGTGCCATTAAATAAATTAGAAACTATGTTATTTATAAAGTTGCAATGTATACTTTTAAGGGTATTTTTATTGATACCTATTATAGTTGCACTAGGTGAATATGCACTAAAATATTTTCATTATTGTCTTTAAAGATTGCATTTAAAGATAAATGTAAAAATTTTATTTTACAGACTCTTCAGATTTAGTGATAGTAATTTTAAGTCAAGAAGAAAGTTACAATGCTGCACAAGCTAATTTATTAGAATCTGATCTTAAAAAACAAGCACAGGCAATGGATATGGTAAAAAAGTGTTTTTTCAATTTGATTAAATGAACTATAACATTTAAAAAAATTTTCTTTTGATAGGATCCACCTAAGATAATATTATCACATAGATTAGATGTTTACGGAGCATGGACTTTTGTACCAATAATAGCTTATTTAAAAAGTGAAAATATCTTTGGTGATTGGTACATATTTTGCAATGAAAATACAGTTATTCGACTTGATAAACTGCTAAATGTACTAAAAAAATATGATGTGGACAATATTTATAAGGTAAGACAATGTTTTTTATGCTTAATATGAATTATTCACTTAAATTAGTTTTTTCATTTTTTCAGAATTTGTGGGTCGGACATGCTTTATATGACAAAGAACCTACCATCATTCATCACTATGCAGAACATTCCAAAAAATTTAAATATCCAAATTTATCTTCTGCATTTGGAATATCTAAACATCTTTTTAATAGGTATTCCAAACAAATACAAATACACCAATCATCAAATATTAATTAATAAAATAACGTATTTAAAAAAATTCTTTAATACTTCAGTTTAGCCAAAAGGGCTAGTGAGTTTTTAGCTAGTAATATAGACTTTTCCATTGATGCTTCTTATGAATTTTCAATATTTGTATTAAATGAAAGTAAAGGAGCTCGTTTGACTCATGTACCAGAGTTTTGTGTAGTTTCTAACGAAAACTGCGCTACTTATCCTAAACCATTTTATCCATGTGTAAGTTAATTGAAAAAGTAACAAGTGTACATCAGAATTGTTTATGAAATATTTAAATTTTATTGTTACATTTCAGACAAATAAACTTTCTAAACAAAATGCGTATGTTGCTGTAAAAACGTGCTCTAAATATCACATAGAAAGACTTGAAAAAATTCGGAAAACATGGACCAAACACGCCGAGAATATTGGATTTTATACTGATCGATTAGGTAACTTAAACGATTATTTTAAGACCTTTGAGTTTTTTAAAATTTCTCATTATATATTTCACTTTACAGATAACAGTTTACCTGATGGTATTATTGTTCCTAATACTGATCAAGGACATTGTGCTAAAACTTATTCAATTTTGCAACATGTTGCTCCAATTCTCGAAGAAAAAAATTTAGATTGGCTAATTATCACCGACGACGATACCATGCTAAGTTTAGCACGTTTACTGAAACTGTTAACATGCTATAATTCTGAAAATACCTTGGCTTTGGGTGAGCGATACGGATATAGAACAACCAAAATTCATGGTTACGATTATTTGACGGGAGGTGCTGGGGTAGTATTATCTACTCCTCTTGTCCAGCAAATCATTAAACCTGGAGTATGCGAATGTCCCAGCGCAGTAACTCCCGATGATATGTTTCTTTTTGGTGTCTGTTTAGCCCATTTAGGAGTAAAAGTCACACATTCTCCATTATTTCATCAAGTAATTGAAAATTAAAATCAACTCTAAACGAATACGTAATTAGAATTATTTAATAAAAAATACGTTTTGTTTGTAGGCAAGGCCTACAGATTATGCAACAGCTCTTTTAGCAGCTCAAGAACCAATTTCATTTCATAAATTCTGGATGATAGATCCAGAAGAGATTTATAATGAATGGTTTGAACAAGTTGATTCTACTGTATTTTCAGCAGAAAAATCGAATCAGCATTCAGAGTTGTGAATTTGCAATCATTTGTGATACGTAGAAAGCTTAAGGGTATGTCATTCCATTTTTTAAAATTTTTTTACTGACTGGAATTGAATTAATGAATGTATTAATATAATCAAAATAGTCACTTGACGCACATATCATAACTGTCGATATTAAAAACAAAAATGTTTTTAAATTTTTATAAATTTATAAATTTTAATATTTGTATATGTATTTAAAAGACAACAGATAAACTATAAACATTTCTATAAAAATTTTATAAAAAATAAACAACAAATACCACATTTGATTTGTATTAAAAATTACCCCATTGCACCATTTATCACATTTTGGATTTTAAGATTTCTTGCCACCACGTTGGTCGCTCAAAACACTGTGGATCTTTTCGAAATACTTCTTCTAAGTGTTTATATACCTAGAAAAAAGTTAAAAAACGTTATTTCTAATTTTATAATTTTAAGTAGTTAAGTAAAATAAATCAAGCTTCGTACATTTCCATCTGACATTCCCAAGGGTGAGTTGATAACGAAATCAGGCGGTGCTAAAACGTCAACTAAAGATACGGCTTCATTTACTAGTTCCTTGCATAATAAAATGATACCCTTGCGAATGAGAGCATCCATTTTTGAATTTGGCGCTGCAAATTCTCCCGCATAAAAGTCACCTAATTTTTTCTCAATACTCCATGCAGCATATAAGGAGCATAATTTATTCAGTACACGTCTTTCATTATCTTCGTAGTCTGGGCTATTATTGCTTTTTATAAATTCTTGAACTAAAGCATGCTGTAGTCAACAATTGTATTTATTAGGAATGTCATTTTGATTTTTTTAAATATTTTTAATTATAGTAATTATTTTGTCAACTTAAGATAAAAAGTTATTATTAACATACCTCTCCGTAAACTAAAGCCAACGTCCGAGCATTAAAAAGTTGTGACTCATTTCTCGCGACAAACTCACTGCTTCCGTTCCGCTTAAGGGATTGTACCAGTTCATAAGTTTTCCTTGTATAATAACATGTTAGCCACCTTAAGCATACAAGTAGATCTGAAAAAATATATAAAATATATTTTTCCATTTACTTTTTCACGTACATTTTCATTTTTTATTTTAAATGTATTCTTACTTTCTGGCCTTAAAGTTTCTTCCACCGTGCGACTATTAAATTTTAATTTTAATATACTATCAATATTATTTAAAAATGTTGCTGAATCAAGAGGTGATAATATATTTTCGCCTTTAAGTATACTAGCGTATTGATTCAACAGCCAATTACTTGTTTGTTGTATAAGTACATTACTCTCTCCTTCGTAAGTGCAATTAGCGTCATGCTCTTGCCTTAGTGTACCTAGTCGAGATGCTTTAAAAAAAAAGATTTGTTAATTTTTTTTTTAATTTAGTTAAAATCATAAAATCATTTGAAATTTTTTAGTCAATTACCTTTTAAGTATCCGTGTCCACCGCAAGATTCTCGGCAATCTTGAATAGCATCGCGACCAGTCCATGCGCAAAGTGGTTTTGTCGCCGAGGATAATGCATGTATTTCCATACCCATTGCAGCCATTTCAAGCTTGTTCTCTCCTGAAGCTAAGTCACTTTGGAAATTGTGGAATGTACTTAAGAAATTCGTAGAAAATATCTTCATTGCATACGTAGCTGCTAAATGAGGTAGTAATCGTCCTTGCTGAGAATTAAATACAGAATTTAATCAAATTAAACATCTTTTTTAATGTAAGAAGCTTACGCAGCCTTACTTGAACTTGATACTCTATAACAGGCCACTCTTCATTAGGATTAGGTCCAAACTGTTTTCTCGACGCACAGTATCTAATAGCAATAGTAACAGCTAATGAAGCATATATCGAGCACATTGAAGCTATAGTAATTCTACCAGCAGATAAGGCACCTAGAGATGCTCCTACATTAAATAATTATTAGCGGCTTAGAAAGGTAATTACCTTTTTTCATATCTGATAAATTATGTTTTAAATAAACTCGGCCTTACCAAAACGTTTGCTTTGGTCTTTTACAGCAGTGACGTACTTTCCATCGGGTGTCACGTCCGCAGTTTTATTTAATAGGCTATTTCTAGGAATTGAGTAATGATTAAACATAACAAATCCATTGTCCACGCCATTCAGTGCAAGTTTTTCACCCAAATCACCAACAGTCACACCTTTGGGGGGTAACATTGTGTCAGGTTCCCGAACCTTTACAATAAATGGATGAAGGCCGTGGTTGACATTATCCGGCGTTATCAATTGTGCATAAACAATTGCGTGCGTTGCAGTTTTACCTGTAAACATTTACATAAGTAAATTATTCAAGTTTATTTACAAATATTTTGATTTGTTCTTCGAAGTTTGTAAAGTGTACCTAAACCACCGACCCAGCATTTGGCTGCTTCAAAGTCAGGTGTATGAAGATCAAATGTTTGACTCCTTGGATCGTAAGTCGCTTGTGTTCGCATACCTTTTACGTTGGTACCGTGCGCGATTTCTGTTAAAGCGAAACATCCCGCAAACTATAAGTAATATTATGTTTAGTTTTTTAATAAATTTTCTGAAGACTGTACTTTTATCTAATCTAAACAAAAATAAATAGAGCTACCGCAATAAATGTACTCACTCTATTTTCGGCCATGTCTTCTATGTATTTCAAATGATGTTCAGAACCCAGAGTTATTAGAACGCTCGGTACCATTCCGTACATCACTCCAATTTTGATTGGCGCCGATGGATCGTAATAAAACAGATAGTTGAACCAAGCAGACTTTCCGATTGGCTGTAAATATTTAGTATTCTTTAATTCTCTTGGATGATTCTAAAGAAACCCTTATTTATTTAGTTAATCGAGTCTTACAATGATCTCTTCGTTTATAACAGCATGAATTTGATCCACAGTTTGTTTCCTTGTTTCATCCAACGTCAATGTATGCGTTGGACGTTTGAAAGCTGGATGCTTCTCCATGAAATTCCATAAGTTATGCTGAAAAATCAAAAAACTTTAACAAAATAATAAATTTCAATTCAGATTAAAATTCAGATTAAAATTCAGATTAAAATTCAAGCCAGCTCAATTGCAGTTAAAACCTACTTTGTTTATTTCAAGATCGATTTATCAGCAAAGAGATAAGTTATATCTGTAGATCGTCGAATTAGGCTGCAGATAATATATAGATAAAATACTAGCAAAAGAAGTGGATAAAAATTAATTCACATTAACATATGTAAATCATTTTCTTATTAACGTCTCCTTGAATTAATCAAGAACGTTTAGAAAGTCACTCACTATATGATTTTATATCGTCTAAAATTAGATGATTTTTAAAAACTGTAATTTGAATATTTCACTTTTTATCAGCTGAAAACAAATCAATAAATTACCTGAAATTCAATGAAATCTTCTCCTTCCAAGTGCAATTTCAACGATTTCCAGTCGAAGCTCGCCCTTTTCCGGTAGGCGTCCAGTGGCCCTTTGGCCACGTCGCGTATAAAGTCTTTCATGATTGTAAGATTCCTCATATAAAACCTGCAACAACATCACGCGCAATAAAAAATCTTGAAACTTTTTCTCCGTACGCGTTAAGGCGTTTGTATTGTAAAAATCATCGAATTATATTCATTGAATGAATGAATGAATTAGAATGCATCACTCTACGACACATCATTGTTTTAAATGAAATTTTCGAAGAAATACAAGGTCCAACTAGTTGCAGAAATCTGCACTAAGCAAATATATGTCAATCTGATTATGAGTAGACAGCACATTGACCTTTGTCGTGATCTAAGTCTGAGTATACAATCGATCATTTAAATTTTTGTTTCTTTACCAAATGAATTTGTAATTGAAGAGCGACGCATGGAAGAGCTTCTGGCTGCAATAAGCAAAGCTAACTGTCAGCGACTGCGTGTCCGCAAACGCTCAACGGGTTTATCTGCAAGTGTGCTGCGTCACGTCTTATTGCACTTCTCGATCGACGAATCTTTTTTTCGACGGCCATATCCCCCCTCCGAACCCGTCTAGGTAGTTAACATAATTTTATACGCTTGTCCAATGAGCGAACTTTGCTTTTGCTGCCGCGATAATTTATAAATAGAACGAATAAACAGAAGTTTAACATTTTAGTTTCATTCAAGTTTTTGTTGAATAGTTCAATTAGCACTTGATTCTACGAAGAAATGATTTTAACGAATTAACCAGATTAGTTTAAAACTAATTTTTATGGTAATAGTTTTTTTTTTTATAAAAAGTTATTTAAAGTTTAAATTTGAATTGTTTAAAGCTCACTTATAAAATGTTAACAGGTCTGTTATAAACAGTTAAAATTACAAAAGATTTATTACGACCATTAAAAATATTATTGCAGACACGTTTATTACAATTTTAAATGCCATGCAGGAAATTTTCCGGAAAATACTTATCACTTCTTTACATTATGTAAATTCTATTTTTAAATATATTCATCTGCAATATACAATTTATGTATTATCAAATAACTTTGATTTTCGCAAACATTGTTTGACAGAAAAACTTAATAAAAAGTGCATCAGGTATTAGAAATTCCGCTTCTAATCGAATCATTGTAAAAGGAGAAATTAATTAAATATGCTCAGACAATTCCAATGCAAATGAGGTCATAAAGAATGCAGAGTATTTTCAATAAAATATTGCTTGACCTGGAAGTTTAAGAACAGACTTTTTCGTACTGTGTGTCAGCACTGTAAATTTGTCTACGGACGTGTTCTCTTCATAGAAATGTATTTATCAAAAATTGGGATTCTACTATTAATCGGTTATGTATTCGCCGACACGACGTCCAATGTAAAAAGGTTCATTTGCTTTTTATTAATCTCGATAAAATAAAATTTTAATTAGAAATAACATATTTTACTGGATGATTTAGATTATTTTATTCACCGACAAATAATCAATTAAAAACCTTGGTTGAACTGCTCATAGATGAAGTGTCCGAAAGCAGTCAATGTATTGTTTCTTTGATGGACACTTATTATCGTAGAAAGATTGACATAAATCCAACAGATGATTATAATCTATTACCAATATATAGGGTGAGATATTTTGGGAAGGTACGGTTTGTACACCTAAGAATCATACACATATTAATTGTGCACAATTTAGCATAGCTCGATATATCTATAATTTTCATCAATGCTAAAGTGTGCACAATTAATATGTGCAGGATTCTTATGTGTACAAACCACACCTTGCCGATATTTTTATTAAGTAAATACTAAAGTATTTTGCTTACTTTTTAAACCGTATTTTATAGTTTTAAATGATTTATTTATAAGCTTAAAGGCAATTACAATAATTTCATAAGGAAGTTACTGTGTCATTTGCAGGTTTTGATTAGAGAAAATGAAGAATTTTCTCCTCCAAGAAATCGCCTGCTTCATATCTTGAGAGAAAGCAAATATTTAGGATGTGATATTTATCTTATTTTAATGGCAAATGGAGTCCAAGTTGCAAATTTTCTTCGATATGCAGAAGAGTTAGTATCTTATTCAGATAATTCTGTTTGTTGATAATGATTTTTTCTCATGTTTAATTAATAATTTTTATTTTGATAAATTAAACGACAAGACAAGAATTTTCGTTGCACATAATTGCGACAATAAAAGCCGCTATCGTTAAGCCGATATCGCTTATTTTAAAAATTATTAAAAATAATATTTCTAGAGAGCGTCTTATCAATACGCAAGGAAAATTCTTGTTTGTATATGATTTCCGCATATTTCACGCCGAGATGCGCTACTTGTGGAACCGAATAATCAACGTGGTCTTCATCCGTCGCTTCGTCGAGTTCAAGCGTCGCTCTAATAACCGTCAATTGCAAAAGCACGAATGGTACGACCTTAACACGGTTAATTTTCCAGCACGCACGAAAGGTTTGGTGGTCACGAAATACATCGACACCTGGTACCAGAATAGATTCCGATATGGGATCAATCATTTTGCCGCAAAAACAAACAATCTGAGGCAGCAAAAATTGAAGTTGGTGCTATGTCTGCATTTCGTGTTCTTTTGTAGGTCAATTTAAATTGGAATTCTAATCTTTGGATACTTTTATAGAGTGGCAGTATTTAAACACATACCTGCCGTTACTGAAGATGCTGAGGCATTTTATAAAAGACAAATGGATATAGTTACTAATTCAAAGCCGTTGGGTATTGAGTTTGAAGTACGTTTAGATAATAAGCAAAGGAGAAAAAATAATTGCTGTGATATTAAAGAAATTTTTTAATTTTGCAATGCTGTAAATGATTGCATTTTTTTCAGATGGTCTTAATTGTAGCAAATGCCTTAAATTTTAAACCGGTATTTTACGAACCCGAAAACATACAAAATGAACGATGGGGAATCTTGAAAAATGAATCATTTACTGGTCTTTTCGGAGAGGCTAAGGATGGAAATGCTGTTTTCTACCTTGGAGATTTGCATTACACTATGCGACATCTTCAAATATTAGATTTATCGTGGCCCTATAATACAGAATGCTTAACATTTCTCACCCTTGAATCACTAACTGAAAACTCTTGGAAATTACTCATATTACCATTCAGGTAAAAAACATCTTCACTTAAAAGAACCGATATATCGAAAATTTATCAGTTTCTTAATTGCTTTAGATTGTATACGTGGATTGCTGTAATTTTTACATTATTGTTTGCGAGTATCGTATTTTTTATTTTCTCCCGGTTTTATAAACTTCACGTTAGAAGTAAAGAAAAATTAACAAACGAATCAGATGCTACTAAAACATTATTAGAAAGCAAAAATGTTAAAGTCATGGAAAAAAGACTAATTAAATTTGAAGAGTGGAAAGGTCTCTATCTATTTACCGATGCCCAAAACAGCATTTTGTATACATACAGCATGCTTCTTCAGGTATCATTGCCTTTGTTACCAAATGCTTGGTCACTTAGGATATTCATTGGTTGGTGGTGGATTTTTAGCATTTTAATTGCTGTAACTTATAGAGCTAGTATGACAGCTACTCTTGCAAATTCAATCGATAGGTAAGAAAAAATTTATTTTCAAATTAAATATAGCTTACTATTTTTTACTATTTTTTAATCAATTTAAATAATTTATATATATTTTTCTTCTCCTTAGAGTCACCATTGACACTATTCCAGAATTAGTAAAAAGTGCTTTACCTTTTGGCAGCTGGAGTGAAGAAACACGAGATTTCTTTATGAATTCATCTGATGCACTTTTGCAAAAATTAAGTCATAAATACATAGCCATCGCAGACGAACAAGATGCTATTGCTGCAGTTGTCAATGGAAGTCTTTGTTACTATGAAAATGTACATGTGCTCCGCAGAGAACGTGTAAAAAGACAAACGTTGGAAGCTGAACTGCAGAAGAATGGAACACAAGAAGATATGCATAAATTTATGGATCATAACTTGCACATTATGGAAGAGTGCGTAGTAAATGCACCCATTTCTCTTGGTATGGACAAACATTCTCCATTAAAAATTCATGTGGATAAATTAGTAAGTTTTCTATTGAATGACATATTACATAATTTCAAATAAAACACAAAGTCAAAATTCTATTTATAATTTTAGGTAAAACGTATTGTAGAAGCTGGATTAGTAGAAAAATGGTTGAGTGATATAACACAGCAATCAAAAATATTAGAATTACGTACAGAAGGATCTGCTCAGAAAGCCTTAATAGATCTAAATAAACTTCAAGGTGCATTAGTTGCTTTGGGAACTGGTTACTTTTTTAGTATAATTGCTTTAGCAGCAGAATCATGGCATTGGAAATATATTGTTTTAAGAAATCCAAACTATAACAAGTATCGGTTGGATTTGTTTTACAGAAAAATGTAGTTTTAGTTCCATTTCTAAAAGTAGAATACTGTTATTGAACTCTTATCCCTTGATACCATATGTTTTTCTTGCAAATTACTTAATGAGCATCTTGGCAGTTTAACATAATTAAAGTAAAAATCTAAATTATTAATGTTAATAAAACTTGCCTTGATTGAAAATTTTGAAAATAAAAAATGTTGACTTTTAGACAATATTACTATTATTGTTGAATTTTTGTTGAAAACAGCAATAGAGACTACTTCTATATTTACTACTGTATATTTTTTCTTGATATTTTTCGAGCATTAGCTGATAAATGTTTGCTGACAAGTGGCGCAACAAGTAATCAAAAAATACAGATAGCAGATACATAAAAATATTGTTTTGGTGGCTATAGTTTTTTGGAATAAAGTTGCTGTACCTGAGAATGCCGCTACAATCTTATTTACGCGGGAAATTCGAATTTCTTTTGTAGAATACTATCATCATTGATAAAATATCGTAACATGTAAATTAAATTGCAGTTTTGAAATCGATGTAATTAGAACTTTAATTTACAGACCAGTAGTTCCTAGAATTAGTGCTTTAATAAATTCTTGAATAAAATAAAAGCACTCAAAAAAACATACGACTACGTTTTTGCGTAATCAATTAATTGACCTACAAATTAAAAAGCTCATCTATTTTTCGATAAATTAAATAATTATTACCTACGATCAATATTTCAGCCAACTTGAATCTTTTTTCAGAGATTTAATTTTTTAAATAGCTCCTCAATAACCTTAAACCTTATCGACTATCGTCACCATCCAAGTATCGACGACATCGACGTCATGTCGCTCTCAGCTGGTTCTCAGCGCGTTCACAGATGCCAGCTCGTACACCTTGAAAGATCCGCGCATGCGCTCGTGGCCAGCCCGCGAGCTTTTCGCGCGCTCGTGTCACTCCTTCCCGGGCACACACACTCTCATCTGGCATACTCGTGCGTGTGTTATGGAAAGATGGCCGCCCGGAGCGTGATGCCGTTGGTGGTGCGCGAAAAATAAATAATATGGGAGGCCCAGCTCGTTCGTGACGTGTATCGAGTCTCGAGGTTCGGGCTACTCGCGAGTGTGCCTACGAGAGAGTGCCTCTGGCCCGCGCCCAGCACGAAGCCTCCTGGCGAGCAGCAGCAGCAGCAGCAGCAGCAGCAGCAGCAGCCCCGCGGAACGACGACGACAAGGACAAACCGGACTCCTGGGGGAGGCAGCCGAGCCCCGCAGCCAAAGTCCGGACTCAGATGGCCCTCGTGACGGTGCAGCGCTCGCCGAGCGTCTCCAGCTCGCCGCAGAGCTCGGTGAGTCCATATCCAAACTTATGCTCGCTCTCTGTGTATTTCGTTTACCCCCACTCGACCTCTGTCTCTCTCCGTCTGCTTTCTTTGTCTCGGTGACTTTCGGAGGAGGGTCCTGGGCTCCTGGGGCCCCCGGAGCCTTTATCAGCCAATTTTTCGATTCGCGAATCGGGAGAGAGGACGTCGGATTGCTAGGAATGATGCAGCCGCCAGGCGAGAGTGTGCAGGAGATAGACGGTAGAGTGCACGCGAGTTTCCTTATATGGTCGGGCTTACTTGACGTTTTTTCAGCCGCGAGAAAGGTAATATTCGCCTGCCTCCTGAGCGCTCCTGCACGCGCCGCTGGTTTTTTGCGCGAGCTGCGAGTCCGGTCGCTGCTCGGCCAATTTTTCCTCTCTATTTAGAAGCTGGAAACGCGGCTGCTGCTGCCTCTGCCTCAATATTTATCTCGCCTCTTTGTCTATTGTCCGCTCGTGACAGAAGGCACTTGTTACGGTTTTATCGCTCGCGATTTCTACCACTACATAGAGTTGACGTGCATCTTTTTCGCGGCTTCTCCGAGAGCGTGACGCGAGGTGAAGGTCATTGCTTTCTAGAGTCCAGCTTTTTTTCGCGGCCGTTTTGCCTCCCCCGAAAAGCGCGAAAGGGTAAATATCGACCACGACGAGTGGACGAGCGTTGCTCGCATCCTCGTGGGATCGGGAAAACTGTTTGGTCGATGGCTTTTTATCTTTGGATTTGCAGCGCCCAGATAAGATCCTGGCGTTGATATTAACTGTCAGGGAACGTTTATTGTTCCGTGATAGAAATATTGGCCTCGAGTTAATACTAGGTTTTCAGAAGAAGATAAGGTATTTCAAAAATAGGTTTGAGCAAGGTCGAGCTCATTAAGATAGGTGATAAGGAACTTTTCTAGGCTGCCGCCTAATTGGAAGCTTATGATTTTTTTTATTACGCGATTTTGGCACGCAATTTTAATTGGAAACAAAATTAAAACGGCAATACAACAAAGAGTTCAATAAAAACGAAAAAGTTTTTTTAAAACTATTTATAAAATTAGAGTCGTGATTGTTTTATGTATTATTGCAGATTATTACTGTTATTTTCGAAGCCAAGTTTATTTAATTTTTACCTTGTAAATCGTAAAAGAAATTTATTTGATAAATAGCAAATAAGTTATTGACCGTCGATCGTTTTTACCGTGTTTTATTTCAAACATTTAGTCAGCTCAGCAGCCATCATGAATTATCAGGGGCATCATTTTCCCCACAGCGAAACAACAGAAATTGTTTTCAATCCCCATCTCTCTGAAGTTGAAAGCAGCCCTTTCAAATCAGCGCAAACAAAAAAGCGAAAATAAAAAAATCAATGAGCTCACCGTGGCACGCGATGCTCGGCAAATAAAGAGCGTCAATCACTTGGTGTTTTTTCGATCGGTGCGTGCGCCCGGGTCATCAACAGGCAGGCCGTTGCCGTTCCCGCGTCGTCGGACGTGTGCGAGCCCCCGCTACTTCTTCCGCGTGCGTCAATTTTCAGTCGGCGAGAAGCGCCGCCACGAAGCGCTCCAGCTTTTTTATACGCGGAGCTATAGAGAGTTTAGGCTTCTGTGTTGAAATCGGGCTTTCAAGTCGTGCGATTCAGTGAGGTGTTATGTAAATTACGGTGTTGCGCAAGGAAAATTTTTTTATAAATTTTACTTGTCAATGTGAACATGTGAATTCTTAGCTTCTCTAATTATTATACTAAAAAAGTTCAAAGTGGAGTCTGATGTTTGTAGACATGAGAATCGTGCACATATTAATAATTTTGCACAGTTTAGCACAGCCCGATATATAGAAATTTCAGCACTGCTAAAGTGTGTAGAATTAATGTGTGCAGAAAGCATAGCTTGCCAAATTTCAGGTGAATCATGGGAATAAAAATAAAATAATTAATCGAGAGAAATGCTGAAAAATTGAATTTCGTGAAGATGATCCTGGTGAAACAGCAGCCGCCGTCGCCGTGGTCGTGCATGCTGCGGGGCTCTCGCGTCAGGCAGTTGTGCAACCGAGTCATCGCGAAAGTAAGCCTCGATTAATTAAACGGAGAGAGCGAAACTTCTTGGCTTTTATTTGCTTTAGAGCGCCCAATGCATTTCATGGCTAAATTCCTGGATTTATAAAAGGCCGAACTCGTTAAATTTTCATACCATTTTTCCATAACCTTTAATTTTCTGTTCTTGGCAATATTCTTTGAAAAATCCCGAGCACAATTAATAATCTTAATAATTCAAGTCCCTTAATAATCTTTAATAATCAAACCAAAGCAATTAATCAGCATCATCTTCCTCCTCGCTTAGCAGCGGCCAGCAAAAGAGGGAACGAAAAAAGTCCGAAACAATGCTATACTTAGCCTCGGCTTGACTCTTTCCTTTTTCCATGCGTCTCTCGACGCTCGGTTATTTAATTGCAGAGCCTACTTCTGTCCAAGGATTCTCAGGTATGACCGCTCGCTTGCATTGCATTGCATTGCATTGCATTGCATTGCATTGTTCGACGGCTCCTCCTCCTCCCCCTCCTCTGGTGCAGGGCTTCCTAGCGCCCCGAATTGCGCAATGAACCGATGCACCGGTCTATGTAGGGCGAATTGTTGCATTCGGTTCGGGAGTCGGATATTCTTTTTTGCTGCGAACCGTCGTGAAAATGTATAAGATCTACTTGCTGGAATTACGGTAATAATCGCTGAACTGACGAAGATTATGTAATGGTGTGTTTTAATGCTTGAACTAATCACTCTTTCGAAAATTTTATGCAATCAAGAGGAAGGTAAGTGTAAATGCCGACCTTTTTAAAGGCGATAATAATTCTATCTATGCAAAAAATTTTTATTACCAGCTCGGGTCGAGCGTTAAATTCTGCTCTTTTGCGCAAACTAAAGCACTTGCAGGTTTCCGGAACAATCGATTAGAGTCATTACTCGAAAATTTTGAAATTCTGCAAATAAGTAATGTTTTTACGGAGTTTTTTTTAAAAAATTATCGGAATTATTAAGAGTCGGTAATGTGATCATGTCAACAAATTCAGCACTGCATGACTATATAATTGAAAAACCGTCGCCGACTAAAGTAAACAAAGCTCTGTCAGCAGAGTTTCTCGAGCGAAAAGGAGCTCCGCGGAGAAAAAGAAAAATGCGCCGACGCAGGCGTAGATCGTATCGGCGGCGCGCGGTGTTACGCCAACGACTTTGCCGAGTGCGTTACGTCGAAGCTCGGGCCTGCGCGCTCCCGTATGCCGTAATCCGCGCTAAAACTGTGGCCGCGATTAGAAGCGCCTTTTTTCCAAGCCAACATTTTATTCAATCCGCGTATTTTCGAGTTTAGAGCCTTCGTCAGTTCTTTTCGCCCAATAGAGCTGCCGCGGAGTGACGTATCGCGTGACTACGGGCTCCGTAACGTTTATATCTATCTTTCTCCGCCGGCCGGAATCTATTTTCTCGAGTGGCACTTGTGCCCGAGCTGTGCTCTTATTCTTCTCTTATGAGTCTGGCGTGACCGATGTCCTCCTGCATGGAAATCAATTTATTCGATGCGAGTTTTACTACGCTTACTTTAGTTACGTTAAATTAAAAACTTTCTGAAATTCAATATTTTTATGATTCCATTGTCCAGTCAAATTAATAATAATTGCTATAAATTGTCCCAAGTTGTGCAATTTTCCTGCGATATCCCATCGAAAATTAGCCATCCATACCGGTAAGCAGCAATAAGCGCAATCAGGCAGTGGACGACAACTGCACGTCCGGTTTTCAACAAAGGGAGCGTCGGCAGCTTGGCTGCACTTCGTTATCCTACGTAGCTTCATAAAGCGGGAATATCTTTACGATCGCAGTCGGCTGGTTATTCCTCTCCCCTCTGGTAATATGCAAATCGCGCGGATCGGTGGCGCGTGACTGGTTGCTCTTGACGAGCGCAGGGAAATAAGGGTAAATTGAGAAAGACGGACGGCTCGCCGGTGACGTTTAATTTCGATGATTGAGCTGGATTAATGAGGGTTTTCCTAGGTATCGGCTTGATTTGCGCATCGAGGGAATCGGAGGATTTTCTGAAATTTCCTTCAGATTGCTTTTCCAATGATTTATTGTTTCGTTTACAAAATTCGAATCTGCACGAAATTCGCGTAAAAACGTAAACCAGTATTTCAATTAGGATTACATGAAATAGAATCATTAAAAATGTAATAAATGCTGAGCCGAGGTTCTTCGTCCAGCCAATTACTTCGTACCAGGATCGTGTTTTTAGAAATATGAAATGTGAAAGGCATTTTATTACCTTCGATAAAACTTTGATATATACTACAAATTATATTATTTAAATTTTACAGAATATCATTACTTTGCTCCTTAAAAATGTTAAATAACTCGATAAAAATATTTTACTAAATAAGTTAACAAATTGAACGAGACTTATCCAACTGAGATTGCCCCTAAATAAAAGAACTGCACTAGATTAATTATGCAGTTGTAATTACGCCTTTCAGAATCGAAATTTTATCTACTTAATTGAGTTCTTTCGCAGTCTTTTCTCACTCCTCGCATCCCTTGCCGCTTTCAGTCGCATCCTTCACGATAGTTTGCGTTTTCGATCTCGAATCGAGTTCCTTCGCCGCAGAAAATAAAAGAAACGTTCCATTAGCGAATTTTCCCCGTCAATTATTTCGCAAGACTTGTCAATTGCAATGGGACTTTATAGTTCGAAGAAAGGGTGCCCGAGGAAAAGTTTACAATAATGCGTCGTCGCCACAGGACGCGTATATACCTATATAATTGTCGCGCGTCATCGACGTGTCTTTACCTGCGCAGAATCTGCGGAATATGTAAAACCAGGGCTGAATTATGTTATTCAATTAAAGGAAGCGATCGATGATTATTGTTTACTTTGTAAATTGATGCGCGTTTGTAGATATCAACGTAGTAGTACTGCTTGTCAATTTTAAACCTGCGCAAGATTTTATTACTTTTTTTTAATATTTTTTTTTTTTTTTTTATTATTCATAAGAGTTAATAAATTTTTAACTCAATAACAAACAATTCACTCGTTCAGAGTAGATTATATGTGGTAGATTCGTTCTAAGCAAGTTTTTATTCTGAAATATGAATCCTTGAAAAACCGTGCAAAACTGAACTACAGACTCATGAAAATACATCATCATTGCTCTTTTAGCCAGTAGCATTTTGATTTTGGCATTGCATTGTGTACTTCTACCTCCACTTATTTTTTTGCTGACGTGCCCATATGGTATATATTTATTTAGAAACGCCTGCAATGCAAACGGCTGCATGGACGTAAATTAGCAGTGCGTGAAATCTATTTCGATGACGCTTTGCGAAGGTGTCGAGTCAAACATGAAAATTATGAAAAATACGCTCGAGTAAATACGGAATATTAACATTTTATGAATTCGTTATGCGCGCGTTCGTTCCGCGGAAATATGATGTTGCTTTATTGATGACGCGACGTTTTGAGCATTGTATGTCTGCGTGGTGAAAACCAATTTTCGCACTTGGCGCGGATTATGGAGGCTTTTTGTATTGCAAATTTGAGATTTTATTTAGCCTTATGGATTGGAAAAAAATTCTTGCAATCGAGTCTGTTTTTGCTGATTTATTGCGGCGATTGAATGCAATTATTAGATTTCATTTATGAAAATCATATTCATCTTCAATTAAATTGAAAAAAATGAATTTGTAATAAATCAATATCTTGTTAGCCATCAACATTTGCTCATATTTCTCAAGTGTTTAAAGACTTAAGAAATATTCGCATTATTAATTTACATAAATAATGAAAATTCATCAATGTCAATCATTAAGTACTACGTGTAATAAACATTGAAGAATATAGCAGCATTTTACAAAAGACTAATAAATCAGTGCAATCAAACAGAATTAGGTAAATATAAAAAAGGTTTAAGAGAAGCCTCAAGTCATACTGCTCATTGTTATAACCCCATGTGATTGAAGAACGCTAATGAGGTAAGTGACATTGTTATGTGCACGGAGCTATTTATTTTCCTATCTGAAAATTCAGGTTGCACAAAACAACAGCAAGAACAACAAGCCTCGGCATTAAAAAGTCCATTAGCATAATTATATAATCCCCGTCTCGCGTTCGTTTAAAACGCGCCTCTTCAGACTCGTTCGCTCCTAAGCAGGCCCCTAAATTCGTGCTCGGTGGTTTATCGTGAATAAAGGCGAAGATAAGTGAGAATCGTCGTCACCTGGAATCGAGGAGGCTCTTCGCTCTCCTCCTTTCTCGTGACGCAACAATGATCCCTGCTTCTCGGCGAGAGAGAACACGAGGAGTCACGAAATATTGCCGACCGGGTTACGCTTACAATGCGCTTTTCACGATAATCATGCGAGTGCAAGGTATAAAAAGCGCGGTAGTCCTTTCAATTGTCAGCCGGAGAATGCACAGGTATTCGCGAATCACGGCAACTTTTTCTGAGCCTGTGAGAAAATCTCTTATATTAAAGTCGGAAAAAAGGTTTGAGTAACGCTTTTAAAGTTACTTTTATGGAATTTATTGTATTTCAAGTGTGTTTTGTAATGCAGAACTTTCGAACGTCTACACAGACAAAATTTTCTATTCAAAACTACCATGAAAACCATGATAATCGTGGGGCAGGACTCCCTTCTCAAAAAAATTATTTGAAATCAGATTCAATTTTAACGTGACAGCACGGTAAAAATTATTACTCAATCCTAGTAATGTCAAAATCGTATTTATTTATTCAAAATCGAATTAAATATAGTAAATTTTCAAATTAGTGATAATAACATATAATAAATATATTATATTTAATAATTTTCCATTTTTATCAATAAATTACATGTTACTATTTTTTGTTACACTGAAAATTGAATTCAGGTTAGGTAGAATAGGTCGACTATCATTTTAACGTTTTTCATGGTAAAAATTTATACCCAGCAGCGATAAAAATCGTACTAACATTTATGTATTTTTTATGTAAATATCAAACGAATTTGTAAAGAATAAAATTTTATCATGGTAGCATGATAAAATTTCGATATAAAAACTAATAAAATTAAACATTCAAATACGATAACCTCGTCCCGAGATTATCGTCATTTTCACGGTAATTTTGAATAGAAAATTTTGTCTGTGTGTGTATCATTTGCAACAAAAGAATCGCTTTTGCATAAATCGCTTGTTTTATTTTATTTTCAAAATCAATAAACTCTTTTACGAAACAGGCACGTCTACAAAAAGTTTTTAAAAAAATTTCACTGATTCTTAATCCATTAGCATGTTGCGGCTGTCCAGTTTCCAGAAAATTATTTCAGAACTCTAAAAGCAATTAAGCCAAGGCGACCAGAAATTTTTCTCCGATTTTACGGTTAACCGCAGCGAGAAAAAGCACGAAGGAGCTGGCTCGAAGGAAAATCTAGGCGCGTGGAGAGAATAACGAAGTCGAGGCAGAAAAAAAAACGGTAAAAGTTGTTTACAAGCGCCCCGAGAATCGCTCGAAAAAAGCGGTTCCCGATTTTTCCCCGTCGCGGTACAGCTTCTTACTCTCCTCCAGTGTCTTCGAGTTTTGCGTGGCAGTTTCTCGTCCGGCGGATGCAGCTTGCCGGATAAGGCTCTCAGCCCGAACGATAGCTTTCAAACAAGGAATATCGATGTTGCGCGCTGGGTGGAGCTTCTTTCCTGCTCCGCTAAACTTGACCAGAGCCGGTGTTTTAACCTCGCCTGTGTACCGATTCGACCCTGAAAGTAACGAGGCTTTTTACACTGTTTTCCAGTGAAGAACTTTTCGCTATTTGAGCTTGAAATAATGGCTTTGCCGGATTTTTTGTGAAAATATTTTCTTTAACAAAACGTATACAGACAGGTTATAATTGTATTTTAAGGTGTCAGGAACAAGAATAAATGGTTTTTGAAAATTGCTTGTATGTGTGCGTGCGTGCGTGTGTGTGTTCACGGCTCATTTTTTTTGCTTTTTTTGTGATGGCAGCAAAAAAAATCTTTTTTTGTTTAGCTTATTTGTTATCGTTTTATTGCAAATTTTCGATTTTCGAAAAATTTAATTTTTCAAGAATTGTGTTTTAAAACTTTAAATATTCCAATAATAAAATTTTTGGATGTACTTCCGAAAAGGGTACTGGAAAAATTAACACATAAAAATCCTAATTTTTTGCATTTAATTCCGTTTACTAAACGCTAGAGGTTTGGGATTGAGTTTATTTATTTCTTTAGTAAATTGTAACGGGAGCTCACTTTCGCAAGTTTCGTTACCAGAAATGGCCTGCAAAATCCCAGAAGTACACAACACTTTTAAAGTGTGTTTAAAAGATAACCTAACCACCACCAACCGCCCTCCGATTGTGGAGTCGTTTTTCCCCGTTTTCGGCTCAAAATTACTAAAGAAATAATCATTTTGGCCATTGGGCAACAAATGTGAATTTACCATAATCATCTCGGAAACTTGCATTATATACCTAAGTTTTCTGGCAGAAGCTTACCGCTTTAGTATCCATGGTTAGTTTCTGGGATTTTGCATTAGGATTCATTGTAGAAAAATCACAGAATTTTTATGACGACGTCGCGTTAAAAAATTAAAAAGTGATCCATTCACGCAATTAATAGCTGACATCAAGATAGCTTATCCCGGAAAAGGCTCAAAATAGAAAGGAAAAAAAATTAAAAATTAAAAAAAAATCACACACACGGGATTAGTTCATTTTCCACGTCCATGTCGTTAATCCTGGGTAACACCAAGAGAAGATCTTTAATTTACTATTTACTAAAGAAATAACCAAACTCTACCCCAATCCCCCCGCATGTAGTAGACGCTATCCTAACTCCCTCCAATCGCAACATTGGTGTCAAATGACCAAAATGCTTATTTCTTTAGTAATTTTGCGCTGAAAACGGGGGAAAACGACTTTCCACACTCGGAGGGCGGTTGGTGATTGGTTAGGTTATTATCACGTCCTTCAAGCTAGCAGGGCAATTTCAAAAAATCGAAAATATTCTTTACGGATACGGATGTATTTTTTTAAAAAACAAAGCTCGGCAAAATTATTTCTATTGTAAATCAACTGCGGATAATTAGCGGCAAATTCTAGGCTATAAAGTATTTCCCTATTTGTTTATTTAACACGGGTGCCCTGTTATCGCGATATCATGCTAGCAGTGCACCTTGTTTTTTTAAAAAAAAAAGCGCGTCAAAATTAATACCTTGACGGATAAATTGCGGATAATTAGCGGCAAATTATCCATAAAGAATAATTTCAATTTTTTGAAATTGCCTTGCTAGCTTAAAGGATGTGTTATCTTTTAAACAGAGTCCTTTGCGTAAGAAATATGAAAAATTTAGCTCAATATTTATATATTTCGGAATTAAGTTACGATTTTTAAGGGTTTTTTTATGGTTTTCATCATGATAATTAAATCTGCGCCAATTTTGGGTATCATATTAGTATTCAGCGTTTCAAAATACATAGGATTTTTTTTTCAATTTTTATGGATTTTTTTAGGGTTTTCTCCATGATAATTCAATTTGCGCCAATTTTGAGTATGATATTCGTATTCAGCGCATCAAAATACATAGGAATACGCTTTTTTTTGTTTAATTTTTCCAGTAACTTTTTCGGAAGTACATCCAAATTTTTATTTAAATTTTGTTTGCTGTTCATTAAATTCGAAAATGGACATATAAATAAAATATATATAAGTAAAAAATACATATAAATAAAGTATAGTTTAAAATTATGTTATTGAAATCGATTGTTTTGAATCTCGGAGGTAATATTGGAACGATAAATTTGTTAGGAGGAAGCTAAGCGTCAATGAATTGGCAGCGGTTTTTTTATAGGTGCTGGATTTTTCTGAAGGATTTAGTTCCAGACTTGAATCTACTTTAATTAACAGGGCAGAATTTTTAATTATTAGACCCTGTTAGAAATCTTTGTACTTGGTTTAAAGAATAGTTATTTATTCGTGTTAGGCGTGTCCAACAAGAGCAAATGTTTGCACCGTGATATTTTCGTCGGAATTATTCATGACGTATTATGCCAAGCAATGTACGAAGCAAACTCATGCTCTATGTAAGTACTAAAATTTTAATGTTGCATTTACAAGCGAAAACTTGCTCTTCCAAAGAAAACTAAAATCTCAATTTTTAAACCAATATATTTTTCAATGATTTTAACAAGTGCCTGTTTACGACACCCCTAAATGAAACTTATCTTGAGAAATATATAGGTAATTGACTTTGAAATCTCAATGCATGTCTCGTTCAATATGCGTACGTACTATGGATTAGGTATAACTAATTTATTCTAGCTAAATGAGATTATGTAAAGTGATTATTACACGCTGCAAATAATAAGTTTTCGTAAATTAAGTATTCTGGGTATTTCTGGGTAATTATCCAAGATATCAAGACAAAACCCTGAGCATCAACTCGAAAAGCTCAAGAAAAAGTACCTCTTCAGATTGGTTGTCCCACGCCGCCCTCAGATCGGGCGCTCTTCTTTTCCCCGCGCGAAAGCTTCTATTTCGAGACTGGAAAATTGCCTGCTGCCGCGACGCTAATAGTCCGTAGCCGTTCCCCGCTATTTTATGCTTGGGTATACGTTTTCTGGAGGCAAATAGCTTCGGCCATCGCCGGCCATCGCCGGCCGATTAACTAGCGAAAAACAAGATTCTTGAATTCTGGCCTTTTTCACACGTGAGTGAGAGGTTTTTGCGCTAGTCTTGTTGCCAGGGAGCTCGAAGTATCCGAGGGATATAGGTAAGAGATGCGACGGTGTAGAGATGCAACTTTTTGTTTGAATTGCAGCTGTTATTAATAGGCTTTATGCCAGGACGGGAGGTTTTGCTTTTGCTGGGGTACGATATGGTGTTTGCGTCGTAAATGTCACCAATGGGATAGATTAATGAATTTTATATCAAACTTTATTTTTTCGCATATCAATTTTAGTTAAATTTCATTTTGTTTTTCTTTAGTTAAAAGTCATTTTAATATCTGAAATTACTTGCTTTAATCACGATCATAAATAATAAGTGCAATGAAATTTAACTGAATAATAATCGGAGTTAAATGGAGAGAAGTATTTGTACATTTATTTTAATAAAACTTTCGAGCTTTTTTTAAAGTTTCTACAAGTTTTTTTAAATATATATTCTTCAAATATAGTAATAATTAGTTAATTATATAACCTTATTAAATTTTTTTCACGAAAAAATATTTATTTGTAGAAAAAGCTACTCGCAATTTTTTGGCGATTGCATCTGCGCCATGTATAGAAATGGGAAGCAGGAGTGGAAAATATCAGACGATGGCTATAAAGGCCGTGTCGAGCCGTACGATTGTCGCTTTGGCGTCTGCATGAATTGTCCATAATCGTACTTTGCAATTGAGCCACTTGACTAATCTGATCCTCCAGGTGAAAATTACGCACCGAGACCGTGCGTTATCTATGTTACGGAAGAGTGGAATACGCGCTTTAATTTCGTCCTGATTACGTTGCTGCATAGCACTGATATTACTGCTTTGGTTGTACTCCCCAACTCTCCGATTTCATAAGAACTTTTGGGAATGACTGTTCACTCACACATAACCGTACCTGTATCTATGTACTCGTACGACGCATGCGCGCACCAGCAAATAACGAAGCCTATGGTCTCACATCACCACAACGCGTATTTATCTCTTCTTAACCTTCCAAAATGACTGGAAGAATTCGTTTGCAAAACGGAAGATTCGTAAAAGCAAAAGCATTAAAGAAAAAAGAAAAAATAATAAAAGCTATTAAAGACAGAGCAGAGAAAATACGACATGAAATAGAAAATACAAAAATGGAATCCGACAACAATTGTGAAGAAAATCGAATCGTTAACTTTAAACGATTCTGAGACAAATTAGTTTGCTATCAATGCAAAGAATATTTAAGTCCTCAAAATATTATAGCTGAGGCATGTGAACGGTTTAATTCAATATTAAAAATTGATTGCTTCAAATGTCATATCAAAAATGTAATTTGCACGGGTAAAAAAATAGAGCGCAATGGTCACAGCTGTCAGATGTAAATGCTGCTGCTGTTCTAGGTAAGTTTTGCGCTTATTTGAACTTACATCAATATTTTGCAAGCAACATATCGGTTTAGTTATCGATAATTAATTAAAATTATTTTGGAATTAATTTTTAATAATTTTTTTATTTACTTTTACTAATATAAATTATACTTTTTTACATATTTACTTAAAAGGTATGCATATTATTGGTGCAAAACATTGTAATTTCACTCACTCCAACTTCCTAACGTTTATTTTTCTAATTTTCTCTTTTTTTTTTTTTGTTTGTAGACGATCTGATATAGTTGAAGATTTGTCCTCAAATCTAGATCCTACAATCCATTAATTCTACCCAAACATTTAATGAAGTATGTGGTGAAGTTATTAATATTAGAGTCTCTTACGACATGGGCTGGAGCAACCGGGGAAATGGTCGCAGTTATGATAGCCTAAATGGCTATGCTTGCGATCATAGGATTTTTAAGTAAGAAAGTTTTAGATTATACGACGGGCAATCGACAATGTAGTATGTACGACAAAAATCATGCAAAAGACGACCACGATTGCCGCAAGAATTTTACTGGAAGTGCTAAAGTTATGGGGGCCGATGCCGCAGTACAGCTTATTACGAAGAGCAAAATTCTTCAAGAGGCTAAATTAAATGTTAGTGTCCTTATTGGAGACCAAGACAGCAGTACTATTTCTGCTGTAAATAAAAAAAGTAATGCAATGGTTCATAAACTTGCTGATAAAAATCATTTAGTGAAGCATTTCGTAAATGATTTATATAAATTAGTTGAAACTAGTCGAGAACTAAAAAAAGCAGGCGTAATTAAACATTTGAAAAAATGCTTTAGTTATGCCATAGCCCAAAAAAAAGTCAATACTTTTAATCTTGCTGCGGCAATAAAAAGTATACCTGAACACGTTTATAATGAATGGTGTACACGTGTAAATAATAACTCTTCCAAATAAATTAAATTGAAATATGAATCTTTATATATGAATCTGAAAACAATTTTTTTCAAATACGTTAAAAATGCTTTTAGCCCTTTCAGAACTGAATTAAATATAGCCATGATATATCACTTTTGTAAGTATATTTTGACTTGTTATGGTTTAAATATAAGATTTAAGTAGGTAAAAAAATTTTTTTCGATATATATTTATATATACATACGTATGTACGTGCATACTTACAAATATAAGTATATAAATACATCTCTAATGATCAGCACAATTATTTACAAAGATTATTTTAAATTGCAGATTGTTTCAATCCTTTGATTTTAATTTTTCTCAGTTTTCCCTGTATGTACATTCCAATGTACATTGGGTCTGAAAGGGTTAAGTTTAGTGTTGCAGCTTCAAGCCAGAATGAAAGCCTAAATAGCATTATTTGTAGTAAGGCTCCTAAAGCAAAATGCTACGGAAAAACTGAATCAGCCGACTATAGAGTTGCTACTGTTGTTTTATCTAAAAATGAAGGCAATAAAGGGATAATTAATGTAAAAATTGAACTCGGATTATCGTATGCAACACATTCAGTTAATTATTACAACAAATGCGATAAACTAAGAAAGTTTAAATCGGCTCAAAAAGTAACAAAAAGAGCAAAACTAAGAAGACTACAACTAGTAACTCAAAGAGAAAATTTGCGTAAACAAAAAGAAAAGTTTGCGGGTACAACATACGCAAGCAATTATGGTATTAATATGAGTAGCAGTTTACAAAATGTTGAAAGTACAAAAAGTCTTTCGCATTTACAGAATAATAAAGAATTTAACGTATATATTAAACCTAGTCAGGCAATTTATAGTCATGCGTCAAAAGTTCATCACTTATATAATATTGCAGGGGAACTGTTTTTAGAAAATGATAAGGTTGATGCAATAAATCTGTATGACGCATTACTATCTTATTTGGAATTTTTAAAAATGCAAACGCTACTTGCTCACACAATGCATGCACTCTTGCTGCACACAATGCTTACTTTGACAAATCTCGACTAATCAATGCGATTATTAACAGCTTAGTGGAAAACTTCTCAATGATATACGGCTTTGCCGATATTTTAAAACTTTTAAAAAAAGGATTACCTGATCGAAAAAATCAAACAAGATCTTATAAATTGTCTAATTTAGCGGATGATGTTATTGGAATTGATGTTAATGTAAATTCGAAATTTCACAATGCATTGTACGACGTGCAAAACATTATTAATAATCTTGGAAAAGATAATAAACTATTTTCTATAAAACAGAGTTTCCATGATTCAGTAGTACAAGTATTGAATAATCAGAAAGCAAGTAATGCGATACCTGAATTAGGGTACTAAAAAAAGTATTTTCAAGAGATATTCTTAAAAAGCTAGTTCTTGCTAATATTATCTTACAAGATTGGAATGAAGTATTAAAAATTAACAAAGAAGATATTAGAAATATATTATCAAAAAAATGTAATAGTACTAATAAGTGTTTAGTTACTAAAGATACACATGTAATAAATAAAATTTTCAATTATTTAAATATTTTGTAGCTAGATGTTAAAAATTTGTCTTTATTATAGAATAAATTTATAATAAATTATTAATATAAAATGATGCAAATAATTTATATTGGATTATTATTTTCCTTTACTTATAATTCAAATGTTTTACGTCTGTATACACTTATACGCTGTTCTTCCAAAAGGAAGTTTGCGCACAGAAAAAATGATTAAGACTTATACTTTTATGAATATATTTTATTTAGATGTTTCTCCAGTGAAAACTGAAAAACGATTGAACGATAGAAACTAAAACATTTAAGAAATCAGCTCGCGTCTTGCTGATGTTTCGTGATTATTTTATTTATAAAAAAAGAAAGAAAATTATTTAATCTTATAACTAACTTCTCAAAATTCCTATATATAGTCGTTTCGCTATATTTAACAAAAGATACATATAGCCGTTTTGCTATACATTATAGTTTTTTCGCTATTTTTTAACAGCTTTTTCGCTATTTATTAAATAAGAACGGCCCATCGTCAACCGTCCGCGAGAAAGCCTCTTTGCTTTCCCGCCCCGTGCTCATTCAATTATCGATACAATAATAATCGGGGAATGAGAAAATGCGGCCCCGGAGGATCCTTTTCGATGCCCGTGCACGCGACGTATACGTTCCAATTTTTAAACGTATCTAACATACGCTATAGTGCAGTTGCCATACAACGTTGCAGCGCGCCGTCTTCGCTCTAGTTTCCGTAATGCACGTATTTGAAAAACCAGTTCGACAAACGTACTTTCAATTGTAATATCTTAAAAACACTGTGGCTAGCCTTTCTCAGTCTGAAATATATCATTCTCAATGTAGTTCTAAATAACATTAGTTTTTTGAAACAACGGTAATCTTTTTGTACAAGTTATAAGTGAAATTGCGACTTTCACGACGGCAAGGTAGTAGCTTCACAAATTAATTATTCTTATTCTGTAGTTAGTCCTCTTAAAAATTTAATATGTTATAAAGAATGCTAAAATGAAATGATAAAAAAATTTTCAGAAACATGGTAACTTTTATCAAAATTACGATAACCCCCTTAATAAAATTCTTATTTTCGTCAAATCACAGCATCTTCATCATTTTAAGGTGGCTTCGGCGCGTGGTGCCGTATCAAATCGGAGCCCCAGTGGGCACCTTCTTTTTTTTGGCAATTTTTAAAATTTCAATTTTAGTGATTACCTCTGAACTACTGTAGATAGTCTTAAAAAATTCTAGTGTTATTAAAACATGAAAAAGATTGCCATTCTTATTGCTTGTGTTTGTCTGATGCTAATGCGCATGCGCAGAAGCATGTTTACAAAGTTCATTGCTAATATCACTTTAATTTGATAGTTTACTTATATTTATGATGGCAGAATTAGAATCTCCGTTAAAAAATCTTCAATTTGGTATACGATTTTATAAAAATGAATTATTTATAATGGAATAAATACAAAATGAATGTCTTTTCACATAAGGTTACATGTTAAAATACACGTTTTATAAACTTCGATTTCTCTAAAATTTAGTCGTTGACCTTGCATTTTCTCAACATAAATGAAAAGTCTAATGCTCAAAGAATATTTTTGTGAAGTTTCAGATATTTTCAATTATATATAAAAAACTCGCCGAAGCCACCTTAACTAAAGAAGTACTTCTCGTTACATTTACGCACGCACCTGCGGCCACCTTGTTACAAAAACCTCTCTTCCCCGCTGCGAGGAATCCAAAGAAACACGAAGCACAAAAGTTCCTCGGATTATCAGATGAGCCTGAAGCTAGCCCCCACGCGATTAGCCCCGGCCAGTGGTTCTCATGAATCCAGTGGAAATCCAGAAACACATGGTCCCAGTCGCTTGAATTTTCGTGTGGTTGTCAAGAATCAACTGCCTTCTCATTTCCCTACGCGAGCTACGCGTTGCAAGCTATTGTCTATTAGTTATTTAAATTAAACGGAATTTCTAAACAAATTGCTGCCAAACAGGCACGCATGGTTCCAGTCGCTTGAAATTTCATGGGGTTGTTAACAGTCAACTGCTTTCTCATTTCCCTACGCGAGTTGGGCGTTGCAAGCCATTGTTTATTACTTATTAAATAGATAATGCCAGTTTGAACGGAAATTTCTAAACAAATTGCTGCCAAGCAGACACGCATGGTCCCAGTCGTTTAAAATTTTGTGTGGTTGTCAAGAATAGATTGTCTTGTCAATTGCCGGTATTAGCTAGGCGTTGCAAGCCATTGTTTATTAATAATTAAATAAATAATTCCAATTTAAACGTAAATTTCTAAACAAATTGCTGCCAAGCTGGCACGCATGGTCCCAATTGTTTGAAATTTCGTGGGGTTCTTAACAGTCAACTACTTTCTCATTTGCCTATGCAAGCTGGGCGTTGCAAGCCATTGTTTAGAAATTGGGCAACAATTTCCTTAGAAATTTCCGTTCAAACTGGAATTATTTATTTAATAACTAATAAACAAGGACTTGCAACATCTAGCTCGTACTGGCAATTGTTAAGGTAATCTATTCTTGACAACTACACGAAATTTCAAGCGATTAGGAGGATACGTGTCTGCTTGGCAGCAATTTGTTTAGAAATTTTCGTTGAAACTGGCATTATTTACTTAATAACTAATAATCAATGGCTTGCAGCGCCTAGCTCGCACAGGGAAATGAGAAAGCAGTTGACGACTGTTAACAACCCCACGAAATTTCAAGCAACTTGGACCATGCATGTCTGCTTTGCAGTAATTTGTTTAGAAATTTCCGTTTAATTTAAATAACTAATAGACAATAGCTTGCAACGCCGAGCTCGCGTAGGGAAATGAGAAGGCAGTTGATTCTTGACAACCACACGAAAATTCAAGCGATTGGGACCGTGTGTTTCTGGATTTCCACTGGATTCATGAGAACCACTGGCCCGGGCTAATCGCGTGGGGGCTAGCTTCAGGTTCATGATTATCAGCTCTCCCACGAGGCCTGACGAAAAAGTCGTCGCGTTTCAACTCTTTTTCCTCTTCTCGCGCGCGTTTCAACTCTTTTTCCAACCTCGACATATACCGCGTCCTCCTCGCTGCTTATAACTAATTGTGTTATCGTCTCTCGTTCACTTTACGACAGCCGTCCAGGCGCGCCGTGCAATTAGGTATACTCGACATGGTAATCCTTCTCTCTCCCGGCTACAATGGGGAGCCTCTGCGCGTCTGTAACGAGTCCGCGGTTTCCCTTTCGCTTAGCTCCCTTCCTTCTTCTTCTTCTTCTTTGTGCACTCGTTTTCTGGCTCTGCGCTTTTGAATTTTACGGAGGATAGGCGACCGAGGCTTCTACTCTTCTGTTCTTACTCGAGCCGTTCAGTTTTGTTTTCGATTTTACCAGCTCGAATTTCAGTGCTAAGGTTCTGGAAATGGGCGTTTCATGAGGCGATTAGGAGGATTGGAAGGGTTAGACGAAGGGTCCGCTAAAACGGCTTAGCTTTTTAACCTGGCAAGTAGCTTACTGCTGACTGCGTCATGTTTCAATTTTAATGTATAAAACAAATATAGAAAAAAAAACCGCTGCCAAGTCATTGCCAGTTAGCTTTCTCCTAGCTAATTTATTGTTCCATTATTATCTCGTTTTTATTATTATTTTATTTTTATATGCTCTTTTTAAAATTTAATTAAAAGCTAACAAAATTTAAATATAAATTTTTTTATTGGAATATTTAAAGTCCTAAAAAATAGAATTTTTGAAATTTCTTGCTCAAAGCTTGATTTCGCGCCAGCTTGAATAAAAATCATGCACTAAATCAAGCTTTGTACAAGTGGTATCAAA
>JAWWML010010301.1:0-30458 GCA_035047165.1 Ormyrus rosae | reverse complement strand
AAAATAGATATTTTCTCGGTATGTTTTTTTAAAATACCGAATAAATGGGTATTAAATTTTTTTCATTTCTACCAGGGTAATAGCATTTCTAATTGGCAGTAATTGAGAAAAGCTTTAAATACACTAATCACCGGCGCAAGGCTCATTTAAATAAGTGTACGTACACCATTTGCGCGAAAGGATCGTCCTTCTCAAACAAAGCCGCAGCCGCACGGCAGGTCAAAGCGGCCCGAAGCAACGAGTCCGCTCGGATCGCATTGTCTAATTCCACGTTAATTGCGGATCAGCTTGAACTTCGCCGGAGGGATTTTCGATTCGCCGCGGGCGGCGATTAGAGTGCGATCTTTCCAGAAGCGTGCAAAATAAACCGGGACGACAAGAAGCTTTCTTTGGCGACGCTTTTTTCTCGTCGCTCGGTGGATGTCGCCGAGTTTCACAGTCGCGTTTTACAATTGCTTCGTAGCTGCGTTTTTTTTTTTTTTTTTTTGAAACTTTGCCCCTTGACGGGATTCGTGTGGCGGAGCTTTTGTGGTTGAGGAATTTTTACGCGGATAAATAATTTAGTGCGCTTTGCGGGGGGACATGCGATGCGGATATTCGCCTTTTCTTGGTAATTCTTTACAAAGCTTTACAAAATTCGATAAATTTTGTAAATTTTAAAGGATTGATTTTGAAATTAATTTTAAGCTCTAAATGACATCGGATTTAATAAATTACTAATAATATAAGATTGCTTTTACTACCCTAGTGGAAACTGAAAACATTTTTGAAGTAATTAATGGCCAGTTTTTAATATCAAAGTAGTTAATGGCCATAAAAGGGAAATAAAATGTGTCCATTTTTCGTATAATAATGTAAACGTTTTTTCTAATGTTTTTAAAGCATTAAAAATGGAATGAATTTTGCAATTGCTATTTTTTCAGTATTTCCAAGCTAGTTTTATTGGCCTAGTTTAGATATCTAGAAAAGGTCTAAGAACTGGAGCGAGAAAATGGCGACGAGGCAAAATTAATATTTTTCTTAATTTGGAGACTGAGGTGTAATAAAAATATGTGAGGTTATGTTCAAACTTGAAAATGCTCGAAAACCATTTGAAAAATCGTTTACATTAATATACAAAAAATAGCCATTTTATAGATTGGAAATTCTACCAGGGATATAGGAATGTGAACTTAAAGTTGAAACAATTCTTAAAATAGTGCTTTCCATTTTGCGAACGAATAGTCCCTTGAGTTCTTTTCTGAAACAGCTTCCTTTTTTTTAAACATTCCAAGGCCATCGTTAAAATAAAAGGAAACTATATATCATAAGTGAAATCAGTCTGTCCGCATATATATCTGTTACAAAAATTCATTCAGCACATCGTTAATTAAAAACTCCCGCGATAATAATTTCGAAAAAAAACCCACAACCTTAATCCCCCATTACCCTTTAAATCGCTCGAAAGGTAATCGCCGCGAATGATCAGCCCCCCGCGCCGTTGCACATATCCACGCACGACTCATTTCGCTAATGACTCGCGGCGGAAAGAAGAAAAAAAAAAACGCGATCGTCCTTTTAATCCACCGGCCGCTGGCTGGTCCCGAAAGAAAGCACACGCGGAATTCCAAATCCATTTCCTAATAGCTCTCGGCCGCGAGGCTCCTCCTTCCCCCCGCCTCGTCCGAAGACGAGATATACTGACCCCGTTCGTCCGACGCATACGTAATGCCCCGAGACGCGTTCGTCTTTTCCGGGGGGAGCGTCCGAGAATGTTCCTCGGCGGAGGAACGAGTCGGATTTTGCGAGGAGGAACAGAGGGAATGAAATGTGCCGGAACGAGAGGGGAGTTTTTAAATTTATCGGGGCTTAAATGGCCGCGATGAAAGTGGGACTAAGAGCGCTTTGTCGAGGAGTTATATTTGCGTTTCGCGGCGTTTGTTTTTTTTAAGGGGGAGTAATTTACGTTTTTGCCAGAACTTGCTTCGAGTTTAACGATACATTTAAGTTAGTTTCCTTAAGTTAGTGGACGTTGCTGAAAAAGAATTATAAAATGAATAGTACTGTGAATTTGTAGAATAGCTTACGTAAAAGTAGATTAAAAATTTAAAGAAAGGTAAAAAATGCTTTTATATTATCGCGCTTATTTCATGAGTTTTAAACTTTTTGTAAACTCTGATTTGAATACCAATAAGAAGGAAGAATGAACGGTATCTGGCATTGGATTCCAGAATCTGATTCTGAAAAGAATTAGGAAAAGGAAAATCGATAGAAATTCAAATTGACAAGAGAAGGCGGAGCGCGGGAGTAGAATAAAGGGGAATGTTGGAGGAAAACCAACTTGGCGCGAAAAGGTAGTAAAGTCTGCTGTCCGAAATTGTTAAAAATGAAGGCAGCGAAGTACAGTGAATTGATTTAAAATAAAATGCACATTCATTAATTTTTACAATATCGCTTTCGTATATAATCTTTTTTACGGAACATAATAATTTTATCGTACGTTTAAAGTCATTCGATTTGAACGAAAGATGAAACGCTTTACTTGAATGTAGAAACATACTTAAAAACGACTTTTGCCAACTTATCGTTTTCTTTATTTGACAATCGGCAGAGTTACAATTTCAATTGCAAATTCTATTCTAAAGATATTCTTTTGTAGGATCCCGTACAAAGCTGTCTGTACGTACAGACGAACGTTCCCCCCCGACAAGTAAGTTACAAAGAACACCGAAAGAGGCTGCAAAAATAGAACAACAAACTCCGCGCTCGAGAAAAAAAAAGCCAGAACTCCTCCAAGTGCTCGTAGGCAAAACAGCGGAGGACAAAAAAAAAGGGGGGGAGGGACGAAGAAGCGAGGATGTTCAATAGGGAAAGTTTACCTCGCCGATAAATTCTCACGGAGCTTCGGCTCGACGTCTCCGGGAGTTGCCGGAGAGAGAAAGGAGCGAAGCTTCGGAACAAAAGGCGAAAGCCTCTCGGTCACCGTCGAATTCGCGATGCGCTAATCCTTCTCCCTTTTTTTGTTTTTTAACGAGACGCTCGAGGAACGAATTTCGGTGGCTCGGCGCCAGAAAGGGGAATTCTATTTCAGCGGCCGTATTGCCCGACGCGCTCGCTTTTATTATGATTTAATAAAATCCCGAGAAAGCGAAGAGGCTACGTGCACTTACCGCCTTCTTATCCGGGATGGATTAATTTCGTTTTTTTTATTTCCGCGATGAAGACGCGGGATTGCGGCGGATCTTTGAAATCCTCTTTTGCGCGGATTTGCAGCCGGTGTGGATTTGATTTGATGTGCTCCGAGCGAAGTTCGCTCGCTGGGATTGAAAGGGAAGGAGGGAGAGGAAGTTCTTTATATTTATGCATCGGTTAATTACTTTGAAATAAGATCGAGTTAGGGACGTCTAAACGTTGTTAAATCGTCAATATGTAAAATCATCAATTTTTTATCTCACCAAAGTTATCCAATCTTAGCCAATCCGTATTACGTTTTAATTTCAAACATTTATTAAATCTGCCAACGAACATTTTCCATTTCTTTCCAGAACCAAAGTTAAAAAAAAAAAAACTTGAAACAAAGCTTATATACTCTCACACCTCTCGATACCGTAATAACCCAGCTAATTCTTAGGAAAAAAAAAGGCAACAAGCACCGGACCGGAGATTTTCAATTTCGCGCATCCGCGCAAGAATTCGCGCGGTAAAAGCCCCGCGATGCGCAATCGACTTTTCCAGGGATCGTCGCCGGGCGACTATATCGACGCCGGAGCTCCTCCGCCTTTTGCGATTCCCAACGCGGCTTTACATACTTTGAGAGCGCGTCTTTGCGCCGCGCGCGCACAAAAGGAGCTTCGACGCCGGTGCAATTTGTGCGAGTTTCCGGATGCAAAAGTGCAGGACACACGAAAGCACTCGCGACGCCGTGCCTTTTTGCGACGGTGGGAAAGGCTCTTCGGCGGAGGGAGTCGATGGGTGGCGTTTTATTTCTTCCGCGGTCTGTTTGTAGTTTGGACTTTTTATTTTGTCGAGGAGCCTCGTACCTATTTAGATTTTTGTTTTTTAGTAAAATTTAGGTAAGTAGACCAAACTAGAACTCGTTAGAACACCGTAAAAATCGATTAATCCTTCAAATTTTTGTGCTTTTTCAGCGGGATTCAGAGTGAAAAATTATGAAAGCATCGGCTGAAAACAACGCGCTATAGCTCCTATTTTACTTCTGCCCACTTCGGCCGAAATTTTCTTATATAGGTACGTGTCTGCGAGCATCGAAAATTCTGTGGAAAAATTTTCGCCTCGATTTTCCTTTAAAGTCTTCGCTTCTTCCCACGTAATAGACTCTTCGTAACTTCGAGATGAAAAAGGACGAGCTGGTTAATTCAATCTCCTAGTTTTAATACCCGATTTTCTATTACGAAGAAGTTTCAGCTTTATGCGCTTAAGCGGGTTCTTATGCGCGAAATAATGAATAATAAAAGGAGATCGCGTATATAAAATAAAGAATAAAAATGTATTTTTATAAGTGTATTAGAAATGTTTAATTAGGGGGCAAAAGTGTTTGATAGATTTATTTGCCATCAGTTGCAGATTGATCACTTTTACATTCCCAATTAGCGGGGTTAGATTCCACCAGGTAACATTTTCGACGTGGCACGTATCAAACGGCAAAGACTCTCAGATTGCAAGAAAAGGACGCGAGGCTCCCGAGTTAATAACGGTAAAAAAAAAAATTGGCGGAAGACGTCGCGGGGCGAGAAAGATTCGGAATTCTCACCCCGAACCGATAGAGATGAACCAACTCCTCGTAAATCATACTTGATCATGCCGTATCCCGCGAAAGACTCTCCTCCCCGATATTCTCGCAGTCTGTCGCGTATTTTTACTCGCGTCGCCTTTATACTTTTTATACGAGCTCTCCTTTCGCCCTCGTTTTCGCTGTTTGCCCTTTTTGTTTTCAATTTGTTCCATTAACGGCCGTACAATGCACTCGCGCGCAATGCCCGTTACCAAAACACGTGTACACGGCCTGCACGAGAGGTCAATTTTTATCCTCGCGAGGAGAACGCGCGGGAGGAGTTGACTCCTCGTGGCCTGCCCTCTATACTGGGAGTGAAGAGTCGGTGGGGTCAGTTGTGTGCGTCGTCGATGCGATTGCATTCGGCCGGCGGGAATTAGGAAGGTGATAGGGAAAGAAAAGGTGAACGCGGGTCAATCTTTATACGATTTATTAATAATGGATTAATAACAGCAACATTTAAATTCCAAATATTTCAGAAAATTTCGTAAGCGCAAGAATTCATGTGACTCTTTTAAAGATAAAATCGAAGAACACACTGTAGAGTTTTTAATCAATGTAAAATTTACTAGAGCTACGTGAGCATATTTGCTATTGACTTATTTTATTTTTAGCCTCACCAACATTGTATTTTTTTTTCTTTCTTTAAATAATCGCTTAACAGATGTTAATTTGAAATTTTTTTTTAAAACATTTGAATCGGTATGGCGAATCTTGAAAGTTAACAATTCAAATAAAATTGTTGCAATAGCAGTCATCCATCCTATTATTAAAAGATTAAAGCCAACCCTTAGTTTTTCAATATCCAATGCTTCCCATTTTTCTTCATTCTTTGTATAATATGTATTGAGCTCAAGAAATACTTTTATAATTCCACTTTCTGCTAGTTTGATTAAAATTTTACTAAATTTGCGTAAAAATGGTGAATCTTTTGAAATCAGGTGCGCCACACCTCTTTCAAATAAGTTTTCTTTTGCCATATGAATTGATGCATATTTTTTTAAATAAGGGTTTAGAAAAAGTTTAGAGCTTAGGCAGACTACATCATCCCCTTTAAGAATGCGTTCGATGCAATTGTCCAAATTTTCATTTTCGTGATAACGTGTACGAAATGCTTCATTTGGAATTAGTTCTTTGTACACAGCATAGCCAGAAATCATTACGTTTGAAGACATTAAATCTTCGAAGGTATCAAGCTTTGTATTTTCTGATACAGTATTAAAGACACTCAAGCAACTTAGCAGAAATGTGCCATTTAGAAAAGCAGAAATTATTAAAGTTGTAAAAATAATCTTCTTGGTTAAAGTCAGGGATTGCAAACTAGTTGAATGGTTTACAACCATCCGTACAAATTCCAAAACAATTATGTTTGTAGAAAGTTTCCAAAAGTACTTTAATACTATTACAGCTAACAAAAAGTAAGAAATGAAAGCAATCCACAGCCTTGCAGAAAAAATTCCTTCGTACCTCCTTTTTGATGATATTTTCCTTGACACATAATTAAGAGTATTCGATTGAATTGGATACGTCTGTTGTTTCCAGTAATCGTTTAAAAAATGACGCCCTAAAGAAGCATCGACTTTGTCTGAAACAATTACGTCCTCCACTAATCCGTAAGATGTGCTGAAAAACTTAATCGAATACGATGCATTTACAGTTTTCAAAATTAAGCACATACTTTGACGCCAATCATGTAAAGCAGTACAATCTGACAAATTTTTTTGAATCGGGTATTGTCGATAGAATTGTCCAATCTTTAGATGCCATCCTTTTATATTTCTTATTTTGTCATAGTATAATTGATTGCAGGAAAATAAAGCTATTTTTATGGAAACAGAAAGAGTACATTAAAATAAAATATAATTATAAGCTATACTATATATAGCACTGGTTAAGAATAATTGCTCCCCCTGGAGAAAAACAAGGTTCAAAATAAGTTTTATAGTGTTATTAAAAAAATTTCTTAAAAATTTTGAAGTCTCTGTACATGAATAATTCCAAATAATTTTTCATCAGTTTTTTCTTAATTTTTAAAAATTAATTTTGCAAAAATCTTGAAACATTGTATCAAGTTTCTTTTTTACATTTTTTCCAGGGTGAGTCAAAGATTTTGATTATTACGAACCATTATTAAACAAATCTTTATTTGTTTCCTGCAACTCGTACTCAAATAATGAGAAACTTTTATCAAGCGAATAATTCTCTCCCAATACTCCTTTCCAAGGCTCCGGCGCTAAGTTAGCATAAGGATTAAATGTGCGTAGAAGCCACTGATTATTGATTTTTTTGCACAGATTTACCGCTGATAAAACTCTAAATGACCAAATCGTTCTTAAAACTTCGTAAGATTCTTGGTATTCTGTACACGTTTTTGTATAAATAATCAGAAACATTGCTTGGTGGTTCCACCAAATGGAATTCCTTACATCTTCCAACATTTTTGCAAGAGTTATGTGGGATGAAGTAATAATTATAAAGCTTCGCGTTGGATAATTTAATTTGCTGAAATGAGTTTCATTTAAGACGTAAACGTTTTGGAATCTTCGATGCCTTTTTAAACTGACAGCATAATTGTTTCCAAATAAAGTTATGGGTACGTCTAAATAAACGAGTGTCTTCATTGTAACACGTAAGTTGGTACTTTCTTCTATTAGAAACATAGTACTTTCTCGGAAATCGTTTAAACATTTAGTTATTATAGTACCCTTTACATTAAAAGATAAATAATTAATTAATTTCGGAACGAAATAAAATGCTCATTCGTCAAAAGATTTCTTGCAATTAAAAATGAATTAATAAAAAGATGTCCTTACCGTTATTTCTGAAATATTTTCTTCGTCTATAGAATCCAATGTAGCTGCGATTTTAATGTGAATACCAATGATAATCAGATAGGTTATGCAAACAAAAAATAAATAACTTTTTAATAATTTTATTTTATTTCTATATTGCATTTTTTTTAGAAAGCTTAAGTTATGCTTTTGATTATTCGAAAATAAATGAGAAAAATAGGCAAGAGTTTTAACACTCGAGTACTAAACCTGAAATTATTCATGAAACCAATAATCTATAAGTTTTAATAATCCGTAATTATAGTGGTAAATTATTCACTATAGGGTTTTTACCAATTTGTTTATTTAATGAGGCAACCCTTGTAGCGTGTATTTAAAAAAAATCACAGAAAAATTAATTCTTTTACGGATAAATTGCGAATAATTATCGAAATATTATCTATACACAGTATTAAAGGAGGTTATTTTAAACTAAGTTGCAGATGTTATTGCATTTAAGGAACTTAAAACCCATTTCTATTATAATAATAAAAAGTCTATGGTTCAGCCACATTTCTCTTAAAAAAAAATGCAGGCCAAGAATACGAGCATTCGCAATTAAAAATCCGCCGGAGGCGGTCGCCGAAATTCTAATAATTTTCTTGTCCCCGGCAAAAACAAGTGCACTCGTAATTAAGCAAGCGCTTTTTTCGCGCCTCATTGCACGCGCTAAAGATATTAATTTCCGGCCTCGTCCGTCCGCTTCTCCCTCCTTTTTATCCCGAGTGATAAGCGCGAGGCAATTTGCGGAATTAGAATAGAGGAGAGAAAACACGAGGAGTGACGAGTACACTTCTTGCGTTATCCGGCGAACGCGCCGAGAATCACTGCGGAAATGGATGGCCCCTGACAAAAGGGGAAAATCGAGCCGCCGTCGCCGACGATTTTCCGCTCTTGGCTAAGAGGCCTTTTTTGCCGCGGAGTTTAGCCTGCGTAGTTCCTCAATCGGAAAAACGCAATCCCGACGCGGTTATTAATGTTTCGAGACGAGAAAAGTGTTGCTTTAATGCTAATGGGATCGTTTCTTGTGAGCTTTCTTGCTGCTTTCTGACCATTTTAATTGCCAATTTGGCTTTTATTTTATTCCTTTTGATAAAGTGTTTGTAATATTTAGCTTTACGTTGCGTGACTTTTGGTATCAGGTTGTTCGCGAGCTATACTTTAGTTAGGCAAATCAGACATTAAAGGGTGTAGCTATGGATTCCTCCTAGATGATGAAGTCGGAAATTTGTTTCATATATTCAAATGTAAAATATTCCGTTCTATTACCTTTGTATGTAAGACTAGACAATTAAAATGTTAAAAACGTATATCAATATGTATTCGAATGTCAAGTTCACATCGTAGATAAGTGAATTCCGTTATGAAGTTATTGCTGTTAGGTTCGATAAAAAAAGATCAATTTTTCGATGGCCGCGGTCGAATCAAATGCCCAGGGAGTGTGCTTGGGGCTATCGATGCGTCTATTCTGTGTCTGGCTGTGGGATATAATGACGGCGCTGAGCGCAGGAGTACCCACAGTCGGCAGTCTCAGACCTGGACGAGAACTTCGCCCCCCTTCATAAAAATTTGTGAAAATTTAAACTACCTGGTCGTGGCCTAAAAGTTGAAATTAAGTTAAAGTTCAACCCTTCGGGGAAAATATCGAAGGAAAAAAAGATCAGTTTTGTTTTCGGAACGCTTTTTGGTTAATCTAGAAAAATTATCGTAATATCGAATTGATTTCGAATTAAGAATAAAAGCAATTAAAAACGAATATGTGTCTGTGTTTTCTTTCTCGCGTGAATTCCTGATTTTGAAAAAAAAAACAAAAAAGAAAAAATGATTACCAAAATGTCATGAAAATCTGTTCGCTGGAAACCTGAATCACTTCTTGTAAGTGAAGTTACAGTATTAAAAATTCAAAAGGGAATCAGGATACAATATGAACCTCGAGCTCCTACGACGAATCTGTTTACGTGCAAGATTTGCTCTCAAGGCTCTTTCCGCGAACTGTCCGTGTTTCTTTAGCTTGTCCGCGCTTTAATTACGATAATGTCTCTTGCTCGGGGTAGAGATTTTCTTGTACAAGCCTTTCTTCGAATCGGAGAGTTCAATCAAACTCGAAAAGGCTTTTATCGTTGAAGCAAGAAAAGATGGATTTTGTTGTTAAAAGAGGGGGGAGTTCTGGCTCGTTAGGAGGAACACATGCAGACGAGATGGTGACTGAATTCTTCGGGCTCCGCGTCCTGGCAGGAAGATTGAACGCTTTAAATTTATCGCGTCAATCAGCGAGAAAAATGATGCCTGGCGATAAACGCGCTCAAAGTTTTCACGCGTCATTAAGCTGCTGCTAATTTTAGGAATTTTCTGGCGATAGGCTGAGGGAGGAGTTTTTAATTCTTGGACACTTTTCTTTTGGAGCTGCTACGTGCTTCCACAATATACTTTATACGCAAATTAAATAAAACTGTTACGAGTTGTCAGTTGTTAATTTTCAAATATTGCGTTTCGTAATAAAAAAAAAAAAACGTCCACATGAATAAGGAACTATCACGAAAAAGCAAACCATAAAACGGACACTCTGCACCGCGTAATCGTCCTCTCGAAATTCCTCGAATGAAAATCAAAAGGAGGAATCCAGCAATTAAAGCGGCGGAGAATCTCCAGCTCTCGTCGCGGCGCAAAAGACGCGCGCAGCCGAAAGCAGCTCTGCAGCAGAGGCGAGCGGTAAGCGGCTTAAGAAGGCCGAGATGCTTGCTTATTAACGGTGGACGGCGCGCGAGCCGGGTAATTGAAGATTACGCGTGCACTCGGCCCCCTTTTTTTCCCTCAAAAGGGGATCCTATTACGCCGCGCCGCGCGAACTGCACTGCGGGAAATGGCGTTAAGAGTCGCTCGATCGTGGTGCAGGATTAGCGGACGGTGTCCGGGGTGCGCTGCCCTGTGGCTGGCTTTTGTTTTTTCACCGATCGCTTCGAATTGACAAGCTTCGTTGTCTGCGGTTTCGAAAGATGGAAGTGTTTTTATAGGGTATTTTAAAGGTTATTGTTGCATCGAGGATAATTGAATTTATAAAGTACTTCAAAATTACTACGAGTTCAAAGTGAGTTAGCTATTAATTTGAATTAAAAAATTTTCTTTTTAATTATTATTTAAATTAAGACCAACTGTTTCGGTTAAGAATTCAGGTCTGTAAAAAGACAGCCTTATTACTTCAATATCTAAATATTGAAAAGAATTTTGAAATAATCCCGCTCTAAGCTCATTTAACTTAATTACAGCAGGTGGCTGACATAGTTTCTCAATAAACCCCTCATTTCTCCAGTCCAGCATTTCGAATTTGTAGAGCACGCAAACCAGTTAACCTCCTCTTTAATAATGGCGAAAACTCTTCGAGATTTCCATGGAAAAAACTCTTTGTCCCCCGTCGAATCTTGAAAGCGCGTTTTCTCACAGCCGCGATTTTCTCCTCTCACCACTTTTAGTTTTCTATTTCTGGAAGTACTTACAGTCTTAACTGGAATAATTTAATAATTAATTTTCATTTAATAAGTAGTCGTAGTAAATAAAAAAGGAGCTGCATTTTTTAACGTTTGCCTTACGAGCGAGGAAAGTTTTTAGGGGCCGAAGCGTTTTTAATAAAAAGTCGTCCACTTTGAAGGGAAAGTTTGTCGATTATATTGCTGCGAGGGTATTTTATTTTAATTAGGTGAGTTTTTAAATTAATAGAATGAAATTCATTATAAGCTAGAGCTGAATTTTGACAACTTTGGTACTAAAAATACGTAAAAAAAGGATTGTTTGTTTTAAGAGGGCTTAACGCTTTGGAACTTGGTAGAAAATTAAATCTGGGCTTGCAGTTTTGTGAAAGCGCTCCAGAATTATTTTCTTTGCAGTAATTTAAAGTTTGTCATTAATAATAAAAATTAATAACTGTATATAGATATATCAAAACTTTGATATTGCTATTGATATTCTATTGCCTTTTGAAAATTAATTGGAATTAGTAAACTGCAACTGCGATTGATTTAACACGGCTATTACTCCATAAAAACAAATTGAAACCTACAATTCCAGTTGAGCCAACACCAATTATATATTTGCACGTACATACTGATTATTTTAACGAGAATGAGATAGACAGATAGATAGATCTAATTTTATAAAAAAAAACACGCAATACTAAAACTGCATCTTCCTCATCTTAAATTAAAGGCCACTCAATCCGCAGTCAAAGAAAATTCTACCTCGATTCGAAGCTCCAGAAACCGAAAGTTAAAATGCTCGAAATCCCCGAAGATCAAAGTCCGTCTGGAGCCTCGAGCCTCGCACCGCCGGAATTCTCCCTTTTCCGGCTCACGTTCAGGTCATTCACGAAAACCTGCTCTCGACATTTTTCAGACCTTCCCCTTTCCGAGAAAAGTCCTGGATCGTCGTCTCCTTTGTGTCGATCGTTCAACTCCCGAGCAGTGGCCAAGCCGCTCAGGTACGAATATATAGCTATACTTGTTTTGTCGTTCATGCTGCGTCTCAATTGTCATCTTTAAGTAGTTGGATTGTTTTTATTGGAGATGTGTATATAGTAGGTGGGACTGCAAAAAAGTGCGAAAAAGCGTTTGATTTATTATTTCGGTCCTTGTCTTCTTAGTATGTATAAAGAGACGCTTATTATTTCCTTATTTTTTGCCTACCAGATGAGTTTTGAGTTGAATAAAACTAATTAATATTATTATTTTTTAAAACATACTGCATAGAATAGTAAACTAGAAAATGCATCAGTAAAAATTTCATTCTTACTATTTCTTTTAGATGGAAATGATTGTGTAGGCCTCTGAGCTCTTGAATTTTTCGACTGGTTGATGACTCAACGACTCAACAAGATCCGTAAGATGGCACGTACCGAATATCTATTGTCCGGTGTTTTCCTTCCTTTCACAAGCTTATTCTTAGCCGTGAATGCACAAGTTTCGTGAGCAAAATTATTACAAAAACTTTGTACAATCGTTGCTTGGAGGTTCAAAAGGTATCTTAGTCACTGTTAACTTTGCCGTACTTTTATCTGATTTCCCATGATTGTTGATAAACTGACTTTTCAATGAATTTTGTTCACTGCGTTTAAGTAATTTGAGCAGTTATTTTCAGTTACTTTCACAGTGTAATTGTTCAAGCGAAGTACTTTCAGTCGTATAATTAGAAAATTAGCTGCCTCTAATCAGTTAAAAGGATTACTTGCACGAAAAGTGTCTTAAATTATCTGTTAACTACAACCTTTCCTTGACGATATTAAAAATACAAACTACGATGTTACATTATACAGAATTTAAAAGATATAGTCGTCATTGTGTAAAACGAGCTTTTATCGTGCGCAGCAAAATCCAGAACACCAAGTGTCCCCTCAAAATTTATTGACACACCATAAACCGATGAAATCTCGGCATCGTAAAAAGCGAAAATACTCTAAAAAAGCATCTCTCCATCATGAAAATTTACGCAACTTCCTCGCCGCCTTTGTCTACCCCTCGGCGAAGCGACCCTTTGCCTCCTGGGAGCGTCGGCGGCCATTTACCTGCACGCCAGAAGGAAGAGCCCCCAAAGTGAGAAAGATCGAAAATCGGGGGCAGCCAGGAACGTATACGTCAAAGTTATCCAGTCCAAGTTGGACTCTGCAGTTCCGAGAAGGTTTTCGGTGCGGAGGCGCAGGATTAAAATGAAGGATCCCTTTGGAGGGCACTAAAAGTTTTCAATTTTAGATAGGCGCGCGCCTCTCGCTGCGAAACGGAGAGCGGAGTTTTATGGTTATGGTTTGCATTCGATATGTTATGATGGCATTCAATTCGCCGCCGATAAAAACAGAATTGATTCGAGGCAAGTGGACGCTTGTAAGGCTGCAAATCCATAGCTAGCTGGGGGAGAACACGGATGGATAAAAAAACTCGCGGCATTTATTTATGTATGTAACCATCATTTATATTTATGTGACGCGATCTAAATAAATGTAGGGATATTAAAAAAATACTGTAGAGTACAAAAAATTGAAATTGATCGAACGACTTCTGAAGACACAATTACTCGATGACTTAGAAATCATCTTATTTTTTAGGATTCATAATTAACAGAAGGTACAGTGCAGTCACAAACGATAATCGAACAAGTAAAAGATGCAGTAACAATATGTCTCCGGTTTAAATCGTAAAAACTCGACATTTAAAAGCAATCTAAAGACAGCACCCGACAATACCCTACCCCAAATACAAAACCACCTCCACTTCAACAAACAAAACGAGCCATCGCTGAATACAACTGTGCCCCGTCTAAATTTCAGCTCATCCAGCGACACCTCGTCACCGACAAAGCAGCGGTGCCTGCGCGCCCCTGCCTAGAAAAAAAAAGAGACATCCTCGGCCTTTCGCATTCACTCACCTGTTCCCCTCGATTTTGGAGCGTCAGGTGCACGCGTCCCGTCCCTCCCGTCCCTCCCCCACTTTCGGCCAATAGCAACGAGGAGGAGAGCGTTTATTCAAATCTAACAGGTTTCCTCCGGCTGCCGACGAATGTACACGACGACGCCCTGGATTTCCGAGCGACCTTTGGCAGTAATTGGACCATTTTGGGGGGGGGTGCTTTTTCGTGCGGATGATTGCCGGAGGTAGGAGCGTTGTTTCGCCGGCTAATGCCGGACTTACTCGGAGCTGGAGAGATTCTATCTTCGCCTTTTGTGGGCTTCGAGGCGAGGAGGATAAAAACGCCGCTGATATGCAGAGGAGATGGGGTCTTCTTCGGAAGCTGCGCTTAGAAGTTTTCAGTTCAATTATTCATGGGGTTTGAATTGTACGATTGGCGATGGTCCCTTACCCACAATAGATATGTATTTTTATGTTCACAAGGGCATTGTTGTTTTCCTTTAATTTTTTTTTTTCATTTTGAATGAAAAAATACTAAAGCCAAAATAACAACTTATTCCATCTTATTCTTTTCACTCTATTTCGCAAATCAGTTTAACGACCCCCGAAGAAATTCACTTTTACAAAGCAATTAAAACTAAATATTCAAATACAGCCCACCGATTTGTTTATAAATACAGCAGTCGGAAAGCGGGGACGGCCCTCGACGTGTGTTTCACCTGAAAAAAGGACGGCGCGCATTCCGGGGGGGCAGTGGCTGGGTAACGTTCCACCGCGAGGCACGAAGCGGCGAGAGAGCGAGCGAGGCTTGGTAGTGGGGGTATCGCCGAGCGGCCGACGCGCGTGGATTCCCTCCGACTCGGCGGCGCGTGCAGCAGAAAGCAGTCGGCGCGGAAACGCGCATCTGGCCGGATGCTTCTGCAGGGGCTTCCACCGAGGAAGGAGAGAGAGAGAGAGAGAGTTCGTTGCCGCTGTGCGTGGATCTGTGCTGAATTTTGAATTTTTATAGTGATTATGTGCGTTGGTGCCGCGTAGCCAGGAGTCAGAGAGAGAGAGAGAAAGAGAGGATGGTCAGCTTCAAGACCAACAATGTCCAGAGGTATTTTTGACGGTCTGGGAGTTGGGCTGAAGTTTGTGTGGCCCTGCTTGGGAATTTGCGGGTTGGGTGGAGAGAAGATTATTGTGATGCACTTGTGAGGAGAATGTTTAGTGAAGAAAGTTTATTTGTTGTGGAATATATATACATATAGCTTAATTAAGCGGGTTATTTCCTAGTTAATTAATAAGAGTAGTCTTTGTTACAGTATTTCCAGAAAATTCAATTAAAACGAACCGTCGCCGAGAAAAGTATAATTTCTCTACTTTTCTTAAGAGAACTTAATTAATTTTCTACCGTACCGCAGCGTATCCAATTAAGAAATTGAATTTTGGCACCTCTTTCATCGAAAGTAAATTTTCTCGAAAGCCGCTTTGGGCTTCAAGACTCATATTCGGCCAAGCGGGGACACTCCGCTTTTCCGAAAAAACCGAGCCATCCTCGAGAAGCGTCGAAAGCGCAGCGGGAATCAGCCGCTGCGTCCGCAAACGAGCGTCCGAAGCCTCTCGCCAAAATGCCGAGAGTCCGGCAATTTGATTCTCCCTGCTATTTCGCGCGCGGCGGCACACGTGTTCCGACAATACACGGCACACACACACACGCGCGTGACACATAGCATCTGCCTTCGGAGCGAATGCCCTCCGCTGTCGCCCGCATGCCGGGACTCGACTCGACTCTCCTCGCTTTCTCGTGCCGAGAACTCTTTTGTCTTATTTGCCGGGAGGGAAAGAGACTCCACGTGCGCTTAGAACCTCGAGCTCCGCGCGGGCTTTCTTCGGCTTTGCGGCAAGCGGGCTTTTGGGCTGGAGTTCCAAGAGGGGGAGGGATTGCCGGGGAGTGGAATATTGTTGGGAAGAACGGGGTTGCTGTGGAGCGACGTTTAAATTTTGAGGCTCGAAGGGTTGCTGTTTCTGTGACGGAAATCAGAGCGATTTTCGGGGGGGTTCGATCGGAAGCAGTCGATTTGTCAGTGAAAGGTCATTTGATAATGGAAAGGTTCGATAAATTTCTTTTTATCTTCGCCGAAAATAATATCACGTTCTAGGAGGCAATACCCGAACAAAAATTTCTGGTAATATTTCTTAATATCCGACAATCAGTTTTGCAGATTTAGGATGTTATAAAAACTGATGATTTTCCATGTTTAATGTACGGTGCATCTACAGCTATAGATATACTAAACATCGAAAGTCATCAGTTTTGCAAGACCCTGCATCAGAAACAATCAACAGATTAAAAATATCAACAGAAATTTTTGTTCGCGACGTTCTCCTCTATCCCATGATATACTTTTCGACATACATTTTCAGAACACCCCGTGCAAATTGTAAATTCTGCCTTTATTTTAAATCGTGCGATTTTTTTATAATGCCTTTCGTTAGCGCGTTAATTAATCTTAAAATATGCTTACAAAGCAGCTTTAATTTTATCCTTAGTATTTTATCGTTGTATCATTAATCTAAAAAAGATGGTCATTTTATCTCTTTTTACCGTCGCGTTTTGTGTATTATAATGCCAGGATAAAGTAGAAATTCTGAGGCTCTTGAAACAATGGGTATATTCGTTGTTTCTACAAAGAAAAGACTGTTGCAATTAACGTTGCAACGCAACTAACTTTTAAGATATCCTTGTAAAATTTTCTTCAATTTCCAAAGCAACGTTTTTATATAAGTATAGAACTCCAATTACAAAACGATACAAGACTTAATGAAACTATTCCTTATAACTGTCGCCCATTATAAATTCTGCAAATTGCTCTCCGCGGTCGAAAGTGTTTATTGGCACTGGCTTTTAAACATGTAAAAATTGCTGGCAAACTGGAGAACGCGTTATTTAAACTAAAAACATTCCCCGGGCCGAAATAACTCGGAGAGCCGGCGCAGTTCGCAATTCTTTTCGCCGCACCACGAAATTTTTGCTAACGAACCGAAAGCCGCACGAGCGAGCTCCTCCTCGTAGTCGAACTGCATTCTGGCGTTTTGCGCGCTCCAGAGGGCGCCTCGCCGAGAGCTCGAAAGGCGTATATATTTAAAATTAAATAAACGGGCTTCAACTCTGCGACGTGCATACGTGGTATACAAGGAAAGGACGAAGCCGAGGCTCGTAAAAGTGCGGTTACGTGCTCGGCCTGTGTATATACCTCGCGAGGCAATTTCTCCTCCCTCCCCTCGGCCCCCGACTCGTCTTCGTCCTCATTTATCTCCTTCCTTTCCTAGCCGTTTTTCCAGCCTTTTTCCGTCATTTGGTCGGCGCGCGAGACTCTCCCGCGTTTCCCGGCCGAAGCTCCACTTTGTTCTTTAAACATTTAAGCCCCCGGGGGGAATTATTTACGCTCGTTGCGCCGCGCGCGCGGGGATTGCCGCTTTAACGGGAAAACAATTATGAGGGATTGCTGATGAATTTACGGCTGATGGGCCGTGAATGAATTTTTTAATAAATTTTTCTGAAATACGGACGACTGTCGCGGGATAACGGTTTCGCGTTATGGTGGCAGTTCGGTGTTTTTCCAATAAATTTATATACATTGTGGTTCTGTTAGAAATTTTAATTTATTTGAAACTTGCAATTGAAAGAGAAGACAATCTGACATCAGCTTTTAATAATTTTTTCATCGTACACGCTAAAATTTTTTAATAAAGTTATTCGGATGACCTTTCAAAATTATCCAATCTAACTGAAAGAAGAAAATTTAAGGTAAAATGTAAAGAAAGAATAATAACCCAATAACCTTTGAATATTTCTGCTGCTTAATAATTTAAAATAGCTTCATCATACTGCTCTTTCGGTATTTTCGTTTAAAAAGACTAATTTTTATACTAAATTCGTTTCATTCCAAATAAGGATCTTCGAAGCAATCTCAATCATTCTTAAGTTTGAAACAAGCGTGGTCAACGACTTGCCAAGTTAAAAAGCTTTCAAATTAATTTAACGCAATGCACTGCCCGAAGTAATCAATATGCAAGACTTTACGTTTTGTCGGAACTCTCGCAAATTTCCGGTCTCGTATTTTACAAAAGTTGGCGAACGCTGTCGTCTGGAAGCTGCTTCGCTCCCTGGAAACTCTCTGCAGAGTCTCAGCCTCGCTGGAACAGGTGCAGGAATTAAAATTTAACGCGTTGCACTGAAAAAGTGGAAGGCGACTTTAAATCCTTTTTGCATTCGCGAAATTCTTCGTTTAAATGCGTCTAATGCATTTGACACCTCTTTGCAATCGCAGCCAATTCAAAGTTTCATCGTGAGTTTCCAATCGCGAAATTATCTTCTTTTCCCGAACTCGAAAACGGAAACATATTTCAACTGCAATTAATGCATTCGTCAGTATATCAACGTAATGAATTTCCTAACGATCTCCGTTTTCCGCGAAGTCCGCAAAAACTTAGCGCCGATACGAGGCGCTTTCTCTTTAAAAAAAACACTGCACTTCCCCGAGCCATCATTTGTCTCTCGGCTCGCTCGTCTTTTCGCGCTCGTATCGAGACTCTCTTATCTCCTGTCTCCGCTCGCGGCACAAAGACGCTGCTTCTTCTTCGTCTTCCCTCGCGCGTCTTCGACGCCATTGGCTTTTTCGTAAATAATTGCGCGATAAAACAGGCCCGATGGAAAAGTAAGCCAAGCGTATCGTTGCTTTTTTTTCTGACGGGTGAGAACGATAAGATGACATGTTTATATCTATCTGGTTGGTTAGTATAACTTTTGTTTCGGTCAAATTTATGTTTAATCGCATCAAATGCAGCACCACCTTGAGATTCGATTAGCAAAACACATCAATGTAATATAAAATAATTGTTATAGAATGTTATATATAGCCATAAATATGAAATAATGTACACGTATTTTTAACTTTGATAAGAGATCTTCGTATAGTTCAAAGTTTGCGTTTTGAATGCAGGTCAAAGAGTAGAGATGGAAACAATAAATATAGCAGGATACTGGGTGGAGTTTAAGTACGAGCACAGGTACAAAAGCACGTTTAAAGCTGTACAGACAGATTTGGAAGATAAATACCGTTAAGTAAATTTAACTGTATTAAATGATTTAATCGTTTCATTAATTACGTTTAAAGGCATAAAATTCTACAAATTGTTACCAAAACTAAACGCGGTCTTTTTTAAAAGCGCCCAACTTTTTGACTCTAAATAAGATCCTTATCAAGGGTAATTGCAAACCTACAGCTTTAAAATTATAAATATTTTTTTACTTTTTTCTTACACGGGTTATCACTTTACATTTTCTGTCCTTAGACGTCCATGAGAATTAAACATTCATACCAAAAAGCGCTTAACACTCCCTTCTAAACTACGAGTACCCAAATCCTTCGCCGCCACTTTCGCCCGGCGCACACCGGCCGAAAACGCAGGCCGCTCGGGTGAACGCGTCCAAGGTCGTGAGAGAGCGGAAGGGGGCCAGCGGAGCATGTCCGATTCCGATACCGTGCAGGCCCTGTCGCCGTCGCTGAGTTACACACGTGCTCGTTCATTCATGAGGCCGACCGGCGCAGTTTTCCGGTGTATTGTATAGACGAGGCTCGGACGCATAAGCGAGCGCCGGTGTACTTTCTCGCTCTCGAGATAAGCCGTGAATTATCGCGGCTGTTATTACGCGGAGGAGGATCGTAGGGTGCTTTGTTTTTTAGGGATTACGACGACGGGGGGGTCTTTTGGCCGCTGTTAGGTCAGGTTATTGGGGTTGTTCGATTTCGTTCGAGGGATTTGCGGATGGGCTTTTCAGCCTGTTGATCTTACTTGGAGTTAGGTGTGAATTTATAGTGTAAATGCGTTTTAAAAATAAACGACTTTGCGATATTCAATTCAAAATGTAAAATTTAGTTCGGTATTTGTAAGACATTCGGAGTCTTTCAAAATAGGATTTCGAATAATTCTTGTGCTTTACAACCCCTGTGCATTACACTTCCGTGTAAGGATTTAATTTGGGAAATGAATAAACATTATAATATTTAGCAAATATTACACGATTAAATTATATTTATTATAATTACCAATGAATTTGACAATTACTACAGAGAATTTGGAAATTTTTAGCAAAAATTTATGTATTTTGCTTTACGTATATTTTTTATCACCGATGTTTCAAAAAATTTTAGTTCTACAAATCTTGCCCATTAAGCACGCATAATAAATTTCCCTTTAAAAAAAGAAATTTCCATTGCTTTTAAAACGTCCTTCTCCATTGCTATAAATAAGTCAACCAACTTTATTAATAAATATTTTATTTTTCCTCGCGATCGCGATCCAAGCCATGCTTCTTCCCTTTTAGAAGCAACGATCATTTTAATCTCCGAACGTTACAACTTCTCAAACAGCCCTTGCATTAAAAAACATCGTACACTCGAGAGAGAGGAACTGGAGCAGCGTCTGTTCTTAAAATCCAGCAACAAGCATAACCGCTTAACGTTGCACTTAATGTTACTTCTTCTTTGTTGAAAACGACTGCTTCCACCCGCGTAACTCATCCCATCCGCGCGGGGTTACAGCTAAACTTGCCACTCCCGGTTTTACATCCGCAAAACTTTACGAACCGGCAGCCTGCACTCGGCGGGACAACTTAATCAACGAATTTCTGCCGGCTTCCTCGCCGAAATTTACGGCGACGGTCGTCGCGGCGCGAAATATTCCATTTCGCGAGATAGGCAGGCCATTCCATTTCCCGTCACGTTCGACTCTCCCGTACCGGCCTTTTTTACAGGCGCGGAGGAGTGAAAACTCTCTCGAGGAGCGATGCGTGACGGCGCCTGTATCTTTAAGCGAGGATCGGCCGCTGAATTTACATCGGAGCGGGTTCATCGTTCTCGGTGGAAATGCGGTAGTAGCGGCTTTTCTTTCTGTTTTTTTTTCTTTTTGGAATCTGCTTTTTTCTCTCGGGGTACGATATCGAGCGAGACTGGACGCTGTTAACGAGTCGCTAATTATAGAGAGCCGTGTGGGTTCTTTTTATTATACTTTGGTGCTCGGAGATGAGATGTTGCCGGTAGTCAGTTCGATGAGAAATGCGGAATTAAGTGGTATTTTCTTCTTTTATCGTAATCGCTGTTTTTTTTTCTGTAGAAAAGATTGTTTGATAGTTTAGACTTTTATTCGATATCAATCCTGCTCGAGTGGCTCGAAACGCAAGCATTCTATTTAAAAAAAATATATTAAAAGATTAATTGTATTTTAATTTAATAAACTAACGATTATAATACGTTTTACTTGTGAAAGTGAAAAATGCAAGCTTTGAAAATAGCAGATTGTTCGAAAGTTCGAAGCAAAAACCAATTTAATTTAGTAATTTAATTAAATAAACCTACATTTTATTGCCAAGTAAAAGTTTTGCAAGCTGCAAAAGAGAAACAAAAAAAAATAAATTCACTCATTGCGCAACTGTATTAGCTGTCGCATTTAAAACCAGTAAAAGTTCAAGAGCGCGAGATCATAAATCCTTTCTCAAAATTAATTACCGCAAGCCGCATTTTTCTCACGCGAATTACAGACCGCTAAAGCATTGATTTACGCCGACTCCCCGAAAGCAAAGCAAACATCTGTTTCCACGGGGCTTGCATAAGGCACAACCGGAGCAAACAATCGCCCTCATAAAGCTTATCTCTCGGGTTTCAGCGAAAGTCGTTTTCGCGGCTCTTTTTCCTTCCAGATCCGCGTCGAAGATACCGCCTGGGAAGAAGAAGCTTCGATGAAATCGTCGCCGAGCGACTTCCGCCCCGACGGCGCAGACACACACACACACACACAGCCGAGGAGAGGAAAAAACGGTTTTCGCGACAGCTGCGCCGGAAGCGCGGCCGGCAGGTGAACAGCCGATGAGACATGAAAATAAAAACAGGTCGAACGGGTGCGCGGGAGTGCGAGGGAATTTCGTGTTTGATTAGGTATTTCGGAGAGTGGCTGTTTTCCGTAAGGGGGAAGACGTTAATTATTGTGTGCTTTGGACGCGTTTTCGTTCGCGCGCGGGACGCCGGACAAGGTGTTTACGCAGCGTAAACTACGGGAAGCACGGTGGACTGGCCGTCTGTGCTTCGTAAAACGCGGCTTTTCCGTTCTTTTGGAAATGCGTTAACTGATTGTAATTGATTACGGTATTAGTAAAGATATCGTTAAATAATGAGCGTAACGAAGGACAGGAAGCAATGAATGTTTTTAATGCAAAAATTTTATGGTTACATAAATAATTTTTTGTAACGTTACATTCAATTATTTATACTTATTGTGTGTGCAGCGATAATTAAATCTTTCAGTTATTTTGTATCTTATCTTGATTGACCAGATCATTAAACTTTCAAGATAATTAATTTACTTAATTATTTTACTGGTTTGTTTAATTGGAATTTCAACTTTTATGACTAGTCTTTTTTCAGTGTATGATTTAAATTAAATAATAAAGAAAATTACAAGCAAAAGGTACGTTTTTAGGACGTAACAATATTGAAGTTGATGTGATTTCAGTCTGATTTGATGCCGAGGTATTAAAAAAATAAAACTAAATGCTTTATTTTTAACAAATTCAACGTTTTGTCGACCGTATTGTCGACCTCTTCAAGCATCTTTATCAGCTATCCTGAATATATTGTAGTTTGCAATTGTAGAAAAGAAACTTTATTTTTTTGTTCAAAAACATATGATATCTAATGAATGTGCAGTGCGAGTATTAACTAAGTCGCACACTCACATTTATCCAATAAATAAAATGAACTAAGAATAATGTAATAAATACCCCTAAGTTAAAATTGACTTTAAACAGAAAAGCTAAAAAAAAAAAAAACACAGCAAAAAAGTAAATATCGAAAAACGTTTTCTTTGTTGCAGCGAGCAGTCGACGCCGCACCGCCATCTACCGGGGAGTCTCCGTAGCTCCCTGCAGTTCACGCAGCAGCACAACCATCCCCACAGACATGAACCGGCGGCCCTGTGCTGCCAGGCGCCACCCCCGACGATCAACAATTGCCACACAGTGCCGCGCGGCTGCACCCTTCATCCGCGGTGAGTAACGTCGCTGTCCGCTTTTACCCGCCGCAAAGCTCTCGAGCAGCTTTCGTCTTACCCCTCGATGCTCATATCGATTTGCTTCGAGCTTCAAGCTCCAATTGTTCCTTCTGCTCGGCCTTAGGCGGATTCTCTATGATCTTCGGTTCACTACCTTGTATTGCGGCCCTTCTGCATACTCCTCGATCGCCAGTTGTATGTCATCTTCGTGTTCTAGCTCTGTTAGTTTGAAGCTAAGGTCGTTGATGTCCCGGATTTGGCGGAAACTTTTTATGTTGCTCATCTTGCTAAACCAGTTGATGATTTCCATCGGGTCCAATGGAAATTAGATTGAAAGCGTTACGTGCTCGAAATATGTTAATTGATTAGATCGTATCTAATTATGTTATTGACAATAATTTAATTTATTACGTCTAATCATTTCTAAATTAATTTATGTTATGTATTTATTTGATTAATAATTAGAAATGGGCATGCAAATATGTATATGACTTAACCAGATAACTATAAATTTATTTTGTAATTTGGCATAGAATTTGCCTAACTAGTAATTATTTTAATTTATTTTAATATTATTGAATTATACAGCTATATTTGGAACATTCATTTGAAGTGTTTTATCTCATAATAAGGTGAACTGCTCTTCAGCATGCAATTTTTGTTCATTTATAATGGCCAATAACTATTTTTGTGGCAATTACTATTATATTCATTTCAACCAGCGTGCTCACGTCTCATTTAAATTTTTTCTAATACTTAACTTATTTAAGTACTTTATTGCCAGATTATCGAAATGTTTTAGTTGACTATAATAACCACAATAATGATTTTCTATTTTAAAATTATTTCTAAAAATAGTCATTACTTTTTAACCGAGTTTTGCGATTGCCATTATTTATTATCGTCACGTTCTACTCGCTGTTAGCGGAAAGATTTATCGAAACTATCTTTGAAATTGCCGCGGAGCACTTAAAGAAAAATTTATTAGTGCTAATATTGATTTTTAGTTCGGATGGACGCTGAGTGAACCTAAAATAGTTAGTTCAACTCCGAACTTTTAAAACGTTTCAATTTATTTGAGGATCAGTTAGTTGCAAGATACACTCCATCGTGAAAGAATAAAAATGTAAAATTATTAACGAATCGGCGAATTATTAATGATGGCTTTCGAATTCTGTAATTTCGTAATGAAATCTATAAAGATTTTTGTTTCAATTTTTTGCGTACTGCGGGAAAATGAACATTTTCATATAATATTTAGAAGTAATTCGGTTTCAAATTTCACTTCATTTCTGCATTTTATAAAACTATGTGACATTTGTAGTATATACAACTATCGGACTGCAGTCGTTAAAGTTATTAGGAGTAATAATGTTTTCGCACAGACGAAGCATCACCGCGTAAACAGCATCTCCCAATTGATCATTTGAAATGGCATTAAAAGAGACATCAAACTCAGCAAATCCTCCTGTCACTATATATAGAACCAACCACGGATCCCTGGGTTACCACGCAGCACTTTATCATCGCTGAAAATCCATTTTGCAGCAGTTGCTTAAATTTTAATGATTAATTAAAGTGCATTATAGTACTGTAAGAAAGTACATTTTACTTTAGTAAAATCTTATTCTCAATATCATTTCAATGTTAATATAGAAATTAAAAGGTTGAAAACAGTCAAGAATATGCGGAATATACCGGATTCTGCCAAAAACGTTCCGTATATTTTCGAAAACCATATTAGTTTTCTAACATTTTCATTTCACTCTACCCATTTATGCTGCAATCTGCAACTGCTTCCACCAGTAGACTCGCGAATGAAATAGCTAAATGCTTGCTTAAGCAAATACGCGCACTTCCCGAACCAACTTCCATTTCCACGCACAAATCAGCTATTTCAGTTATTCCGTGTCTCGGCTCATCCAGCCTTACGCAATACTCCCCCTACTTCAGTTCTCTCCCTCTGCACTTGCAGCTCTCGTCCTTTGTTCGGCGTCATGACTTTCTCTCTCTTCCCAGCCGCGGCTTCCCTCCAATTCAGCGCAAATTACGCGCTGATTTTCCGACGGGAACACGCGCGCGCCGCGTCGCGTCGCCCTGAAATATATATACCGGCGGGCTCTTTCATCTCGACTTTTGACGGGGCTTATTTTTAGGCTCCATTGATGCCCGACGACGGAAGTGGGACTCTTTATGACCTTTCCGCGAATCGGTCGATCGGCCTTTTGTCCGAGTTATTGGCCGTTACTTAAAATATCGGCTGACGCTTTTGCGGGGCTATTTTCTTTTGTCGCGCTCACCGTTATGTGAGCCGAAACAGGATGTAATAGTTAATAATTGAAATGTTTTCCGTCGGTCGAGCCTGTAATTTGATCGTTTAATGGAAGTCTGGTTGTAAAATTAGGGTTTTACATAAATAACCAATTAATATTAGTGCCTTTAAAGCTACGATTATATAAATACACTATTTAGTTCTAAATATCAGTGTTGCCTAATAATCGACTTAGAATCAGATGCTTTTAAAACAATATTTGAACAAATTAAGATTCGATTGTTTGATCTCACGTTTTACTCATATTGCAGCTCTTCATAAAGACAATTTTCTCTTTTTTCTATTTTCTGATTAACTTAAAATTTCAACGAAAAAAATATTTAAAATCATGAAATGAATGAATTTTGTAACCAAATTGTTTTTTCCTTTTCCTTAATCAAGAAAAAATATAAAAACACCGCTCTTTAATTTTAGAAATTCAAATTTTAATAATCTAATGCAACAGCTTGGATTAGCATTGAGTTCAGAAAAAAAAATAACAATGAATCTCCCTATTCATGTTCATTACTATTCAGTATATTCCTAATTACTCGCGCTAAATTCATACTGCATTTTCCAACTAATTACCTGCATTGTTTACCAACTCCGGTGTAAAAAATAGCCAATGTGCCTCTTCAATTCGGTATTCCGGATTAATTAAAGCCCAATTCATCGAAAGGAGCAACTGGTCGTTTTTTCTTTCGGCAAATTTACTGTATTCATTTACAGAGCGCCAGTAAGGTGATTAATAACCATCTGCGCTTTTCCTCGACTATTTCTCCCGTTGTCTCTCTTGCTCAGCGGCGTTTTTATTCCCAGCTGCTACACTCATCCGAGGGAGTTTTTCGCCTTCTAACGAGGGAATCAAGAAAAGGGGGTGACAGGTGGGGGAGTAGAGATATATATATCAACGATGAGGGACTCGAACGTTTTTTGGTTGATTTTTTTGGAGAGGTTTTTCTGAGTTGACGTTTCGCGGGTCTTCAGAGGGATGATTTCAAATACGAAATGCAAGTTATTGAGGTTGTTGACCTCGTATATATATAATAATAATGAATTTATAAGTTTAAAATTAGGTTTTAAAACTGCGTTGTTAATTACTTGTTAATTTATTGGCAGATTGAAATTTTCCACTCCAAAACGTTAAAGCAGAATGTTTAATATGAGCATTTGAAATTTATCGATTTTTCAAACATTGTGGAATCGTTTCCTGCACGTTCGCGTAATCTGTATTAGAATTGAAAATTAAATGATTTTGGAATATTTACAATTTCATTAGTAAAATGTAGATTAAAAATCTAAAAAAAACCATATTAGCCAACCCATTGCAACGCGACGTCCCGCAAGGAAACTTCCTGCGTCCGTTGGCCACTAATCCAGACCGAAGAATCGAAGGGCCCATATTTCGAGAGGAGTTCGGAGCGTGACCGTCTTTCGCGCGTCGCGGCGGAGGGAAGGCCCATAAACAAGCCTCGCCCGGTTCGTAGATCCTCCCCGGCGGCGACGTCGCGCTTCCGGCCGGCCGTAAAGTCCTGTTTAAGCGCCCGCCGGAGGAGTTAGGGGGTCACGGCCCCCGAATCGTCCTCCGGGGGACGGAGCGCAAAAACTCACCTGCCGGGCGAGTACCAGTTTTCAGACTCGGCTGCTCGATTGGACTTGGCTGTCAGGCGGGAGTTATTGAATTTGAGTCGCGGGAGAAATCTGACGATATTAGATATTGGGCGCGAATGAATATAGTTTGGTGAATGGGACACTTTTTTGAGCTTCAACGAGGCAGGTGTTGAAACGTTGCGGCAATAATTTTCTGTGATTTATTTAAAACTCGTTCTTGCGAAACGGGTTGCGCACTGATAAAAGGGGGAAAAATTCAAGTAAAAAAAAAAAAAAAGCGATAAGATTTTATTTTGCAGCGAAGAAAAACTTATAAAGTGTTATACGCGTAAAGTACACCATAACCATTATTTTTATTTGTAATATAAATAAATAATGCTTATTTAACAACGTATTCAGTTGCAATGTATTGGATATTATCTCAAGTAAGCGAGTTTCGTAAAGTTTTACGACTTTGTTTCTTGTTCTTAGTTTAGAAACTGCTAAAAGAATTGAAGATACCTAAGGTCCGTGCACCCATAACGCTTTTTTTACGGCCGACGATAAAAGTGTGGGATTCAACTTTGCCTGGATTTTATTTTTTTCCCTTCTTTAAAATAAAACTACGTCTCGCGCCAGATTTGAAATGGCAACCTCGCCAGCTCCGACTTACTTGCGGGGGAAAATAATGAATTTATTTTTATTATCTTACAAATGAATTATTTGTCGAATCTTGCGCGAAATTTCGAATTTTTTCAACGAACCGCAACGCAACTCCTTCGCGTGTTATTATATACCGAGCGGAAAAAGGCGATCCTATCCGAAGCAATTAGTCACAGCGATGAAAATTCCATTAAGCATCGAAAAGCCTTCGTCGGCACACGCAACTCTCGAGAGCCCTTTGTTATCGATATTTCACGCGAGGCTTAATCCTGGAAAAAGCGCGCCCGTAGCCAGCCGTCTCCAACGTGTGGGCAGAAGGAAACGACGCGCGGCTGCTCGCCTTCCTGATTTATAACGTCTTTATCCGGAATTTCAGGCCTTCGTGACGGGCCGCCGAACCTTATCCCCGACTTTGATCTCGCGCCGGACGGTCGGACTTTAATTTTAAGCGGCGCTCGCACGAGAGCTCAGTCGCCGCCGCCGCCGCCGCCGCGTCGATAAGCTCCGTGGAGTTTGCTGTTTTTCTTACTGTCGGCCGTCGGCTTTGCCGGAGGGGTTGGGAGAGAGCTTGGCGAACGGCTCTCTCGTGCGCGGCTCGGGGAAGAGAAAAGGGTACCGAGGCTGCCGATTGTGCTGGAATGCAAATGTTTTATATTTGTTCTGGAAATATGGCGAGCTGGAAAAATTTTCGGCTGTTTTCGTTGGGGGATTATCTTTTATTTCTCGGATGGTGGGTGTTTAGTTATTTTAAAAAGAGTTAATGCGTTTGTAATGTTGATGAAATGACAAACTAGAAATACGCAAAATTCTATAATTTATGATGCTGATCCATTTTAGTCTTATGAATAACACGCAATAAGCATACTATAATTATTACTCGATTAATGATGCAAATTCAAGTATTGTACTAAAGTTGACGGAAAACTTTTTGGAAACTGACACTGAAAATGGTTATTTTATCTAATTTCTAGATTAAAAAGTAACTCTAGAAAGCGTATATTAACGAGATTCCCTAATACAACACGAAGTGCAATGAAAATAATGAATTTTCAATACCGGACTCGATCGTGGCAGAGGCAGCGTTTGCTTCATAACCCTCGGGAAAATCTAAAGCCAATACGGCCCGGGATAAGCTTCAAAAAGCAGCGGCATAATCCAGAGGATCGGCGTGAATCAAGTGAAAACCTCATTAATGTTGTGCAAACGTCCGGGGGTGTCTGACCGCGCTCATGTTAGCCAAATAGCAAAGATAAATCAGGAACGTGTAACTGCCTGCTGCTGGGGGGTCCAAATATTTAATGCGGGCGGACGACGGCACCAAGACTTTGCGCAAGCCCCGGCCTTCGATGGTTATGGCGGAGCCCGGTTGGAAATAAAAGCCCGATTGCGTGCCGATGCGATATATGTTCGCGATCCTGGATTTTACGAAAATTAGGAGTTTACTTTGGATTGTCTTGATGGTCTATTTGAAGCACGCTTTTGCTCGCGAAGGAGAGAGCCTTTATGATCCAGTCTTAGTTTTAATTTAAGACCTGTCCAGCGGAAAAGTTAATTGGCTTGTAACCGATGGTTTATATGCCAATCTGTAATTTTGTCCCATGGGTAATTGGATTGTACAACCAATTTGAAATTTCGAACTTTACGGGTACCGAAAAATAATAGAAAATGACTAAAATCAAAAGCAGTGCATTTAACATTAATTACAATAGATTCAAGTAATTTTCAATTACTTTAAAAAACAATAATTTGCATAAATAATAAGGTCAAACTCAAAAATCAATACCAACAATATACTTAAATCCGAAATTAGCCTACCGTCCACGTGCTCGATTCACCCAACGGCGCGTTACGTAAACCACGAAAATTAATGAACGTCCCGCAACGTAATCCCTCGGTATTAGAGCGGTAGCGGAGTCTTGCCTTTGCGCAGCTTAGTCCAGCCTCGCGTTTCCCAATCTGCAGCTGCCGCGTCGGCGACGTTCGTCGTTAATCAAGTCATTATCGACGCGACGCAGCCGCGAAGAGGTTTAAACTGACGTCCGCGCCAGCGGTACAGCCGCGGGATTGTTTTCCGCTGCTCTCCGCGGGCTATTTTCTTTTCGCTCGCCACGTGCTCGTTTTGTGTGATTTATCGCGGATGCCGAAGTTTTGCTTATTGTCCACTGTGGTTGCGAACGCGAGTAGAGGTGGGCTTGTGGGTAGTTTTGCTTTTTAGAATGCTGGATGAATTTTTTAATTTACAGGTGGGGAAGGAGAAAGTTTAATGCTGATGTTTCGAGTCTTTGGAGTACTTATTTTTGGAGGCAATGAAGATGGCACAAAAAATATTTATAGTTATTAAAATCTTATACGCAGCTTCGCAAATTTTAAATGAACACGAATTATCATTACACAACTGAGAAGACGCAAATTTTAAAAATTTTATCACGTTTTTCCTCCGGCAAGATTTTTTGAATTCTTTTTCTGAATTAAAATCAGAATTACTTTGAAGTTTAAGTTAATTATCACATAATCTTTTGATATGCATACTCGCAAGCGAGAATTCTTTAGAAAAGTTTTTTTTCGTGCTTTGCAATCTTGAAAAAATCTTTTCTTTCGAGCGAATTTCTGAAGCATAACGAAGCAGTCAACGAAAAGAAGCGCACCAAAAGTAACTAAAACCAGAACACCCGCCAACAATCACTCAAGAGTTCGAACTAGAGAATATGACCGAACTCCTCGCCAATAGATTCTCGACGAAATGAGTTGTTGAGATTTTTCTCTGATTAAAAGAAAAACGTTTAAGTTAAAATAGAAGTTTATTTGAAAATACAAGACTTGAA
>JAWWML010010261.1:0-30572 GCA_035047165.1 Ormyrus rosae | reverse complement strand
TTGATCGCTTTATTTGGATCCTCTATATATTTTAATTGTTCCCAATCAACTGTATGAGCAATATTATGAAGTTTATTATAATTATAGTAAAATTTAGTTTCATTTTCTTTCTTTATTGTATTATCGAAATCCCTGTATATCTGAACAAAAAGTGGAAAATGATCTGTTATTGGCATATTTAATTTAAAAGTTTTTGTTTTTATATTATTTGTTTTTATGAATATATTATCAATACATGTTCCTTCTTCCATGTTTATATCATATGGTCTAGTAATACCATCAAAACCAGGCAAAAAACCTTTCTCAAGATAATTATTTAGAAATTCTTGGCTTGTTTGGTTAATTTTTAATGTGTTTATGTTATAATCACCAATAATCAGATGGTTCTTAACATTTCTTTTAAGATTTAAATAATTTTTTAAATTTAATATAAAATCTGCGTTATGTAGATCGTGTGATCTTTTTTAAACTTTACATTATAGTTTATTAGGACAAAAATTGTTTTTATGTCGCAGTTTATTAAAATAGGATGAAAACTGGATTACGGATGAGAGAGTTGATTTAACTCTAACGCAGCCAACTTGTTATTGCCATTGCATATTTAGAGAACAATTACAAACAATGCAAAGTACATGAGAGTAGTTTTAGTTCCGAATGAATAATTTAATAAATTGCAATATTTCAAGAATTTATAGTAAACAATATTAAACGAGAAAATTATATTACAAATAATAATTAACATAACGAATCACCGGTTAATAAAAAAATATATGCTAATTTATCTTTTTTCTTTTCGTTCATTAAGTTCAATAATTAAAATGACCGATTATTTCAGTTCTGAAACATTAAATTAATAAAACTGTTTAATTATTCATACATCGAAAAGTGTTTTTAAATTAAAATGACATATTTCATTCGATCGCGCCGAAAATGTACATCGATAAATCAAGTTATTAATAACATTTAAGTCTTCACTTTACCATCGAGTATACTAAAGTTATTTTCGTCGTTTTTACGCCTTCGCCAATGTCTCATTAATGCCTTGCATTATTCGCGCTGATAATATAAATTATCCGCGTCCTCGAAATTTCCGCGGCTTTGTGCTCGCGATGAGTTAGATGCGTGCCAAACTTACATTTCCCTCGCTAAGAATGTATCGATTAGGTGGCGTACATAAAAAATGAATACTCCAAGAAAAATAACACTCTTTAGCCAGTCCGTGATGAGTTGGATATTTGCTAATGGAAAACTTTAAACTTTAAGATGGTATCGCATTTGACTTGATAATCATAAAACCTAACTTATGTTCTTAATCGTTTTATCGGTATGCCTTACTTGAATAAAAAAACAGTCATTTACTTATAGCGGTGAGACTAAAAAACATGTTCATTCTTTGTTAATGCATTTTGCAGCAAGAGTTGGAGTATTGAATTTTCATTGTATTAATACTCTAAAGATAGATTTCCTGGACATACTAGGCGCTCTCTTCTCCGATGTCAGGAAAGAACGTGGAAATCAATACGGCAAAATATCAGGGATTGATGGAAAAAGATCTATAAAATACAAAATGCCTCATCTTCTATTTTGAAGATGACACATAATCCTATAAATGATTGAAACAAACTTTAACATGCCCCAGATGTCTTTTAAAAATCTCGAAAAAATAATTCAATCGCTCGCAGTTTAATACCCCCTTAAATCTCCCTCCCCCTCAAACTTCAAAATCAAAGCCATTCCCAATTAATTAATGCGAATTCAGCTCAGCGTCTCGGCTTACCGCTGGAAGTGGCACACGGGAAAGGCATTCTCCTCGAGTAGCTCCCTCGCCTTTCGCCTCACGTACGATCACTCCTCGCTTTTCCACGCCCCGCGCTCTCGGAAATTCTGCCCCCTCTTTCCCGCAAGTTTTCGCCGTCCGTCACCGATTTTCCCCTCGTCCCCCTTTTCAGCCGCCCATTACGCATTCTTTTGTCGTCTCCCTGCGAGTGCCCCTGCTTTTCCTATCTGTCTTACGGGACCGTAATGCAGCCCGGACGGAGTGGCGAGGAACCAATTTTTTTTTTCCCCGAACTTCTCTTATTCGGTTTTGGACGACCGTTTTGGGGCGCTGCGAACGAGGCTGTCGATATGGATCGGAGCTATTTTACGCGAAGAGTAATTCAGATACACGAGTGGCATATAGGTTTCAATTAGTGGATAAAAGAGAGCGAAGTTGTAAAAGTTCGTTAATTAAAGTTTGAGAGCTGCAAAAATGTGGACTCCCTTATGTTTATTCAAGTTACAAAAATGAATTTACTTTGATACTAATTAGCTGGATTAAACCAAAAAGTGCAGCTCGTAAACAACTCCGGAGGCATAAACTTTTGATGTAGTTTTCAACTCAAGTATTACGAGAAATAGTTACAAACTCGAGACCCCTAAAATCGAGTTTATTATAAAAACAAAAATCACTTCGTTAATTACAAGAGCAAGGAATGCTTTGAATATATATATATATATAAGCATACCAAATTCACTTTAGTACTTTGAAAATCAGCCCTTTTTACGCACTGCTTTATCCGCTACTTACTTTGACATGGAGTATTTTTTTGTAACTCACCTGTTTTAAGCAAACGCTCCCCAGTAAACCTAAAACAAAGCATCTAGTAAAGAATCAATTTTACTGCACCGAGAGCTGCACAGATCCCTATCGCATATACGCAGCGTTACGACGAACTAAATTATTTACGCCCCCTCGCATAAAAAAATCCCGTTTTCCCATCGCAGTGCTCATTACTTATTCTAACGCGCTCCTCTCTCGCCTTCCTACTTTAAGCTTCCTCTCTTCCGCGTTTTTTACGCGGCATTCGCGCCTCTTTTATTCCCCCCTCGTCTTCTGCTCCTCGCGTCTTCGATTTTATTGTTTCCGATCGCCTAGTTTCCGACTAAGTTCCTCGGCTATGTGTCGATTACACGCACATAACGGCTCGGAGGCGTCGAACGCGAAGGGTTTGTCGAGGAAAAGTGTCAAATGCATTCTCTCCTTTACTCTGTTTCGTTACATTTCCGAGTTCGCTAGCACTTCTATTCTTCATTTATTTTTCTTGTTCAATTTTGTATTTTGATATTTTTTTGTTTCGCGGAGAAAAGGTAGTATATAATTGCTTGATAAGTTACGAAATTTCACAATTATTATTGAATGAATACTTTCTGAACAATTTCAAAAGCACTCGTTATTTAAACTGCAAAAGTTACAAACTCGCTTCACACTCGAGTATCTATTCACTCAGATTCGGAATTTCCGTAATACAGAAATTTCACATTAATTCGCGCAATCCAACTGCATTATTACTCAATTTTCATATGTTACATTCCCAGCAAGACGCTTGCTTTAAAAAAAAAGTGACCCCAATCCCCGTTAATTTTCTTGGCTCTCCGAATATAACTCCATTTCCATAAAATAATCTTCATCCATCTCTTCCGAAGCGTCCTCCACACCTCGTTCGCGCTCAGTGCGCATCCCGAACAGCACAGGCAACTCCACAATACTCCTGCAAACTGGCTTTCGAGATTTACTTCATCGCTTTGCGCGAATTCGAGTGTATACTGGCACAAGGGAGAAACTTCTCCTAGCCGAGAGAGAGAGAGAGAGAGAGAGAGAGAGAGAGAGAGAGAGAGAGAGAGAGAGAGAGAGTTGCGGAATAAAGGAATCTAGCCGGCATTCAGTAAAACTCGCGAAATCAATCCGGGGGGCTTCCGACAAATATTTGATCGAAAAAGGAGAAAGAGAGTGCCGGGATGCGCGATAAAAAGCAGAGGATGAAAGAGCTCTCTGATAAGGGGACACAACGACGACGACGCCTGGCTTCCTTATCGAGATGCTTTTTTCACTCTCGCGGAGGAAGGACGAAGTCGAAGTTTGAGGTGCAGATTCGTTCGACTGCTCCCGAAGGAGAAGGACGCGATGAAAGCGGCAGACGAGTCTTTCTTCGTTTGGATGGAGGCAAGAAATACGGCTTTTTCAATGAACTCTTTCTCGAGCTGGGAGATCGATTTGGATAAGGCAGATTTATCTGGCTGCATAACAAATTTTTATTTCAGGCCTTCTTCCGAGAGAAATTGATGTTTGCTACGAAGAAAGTAATTACACAGTTAATAAAGCTCTTTAAATGTATATTTTGTAAAATGAAAGTAAAGCTTTGACTTCATTTTTTATTTACGAGAAAGTAAGCTTAAATAGGATTTTAATGGAATTGAAGTTAATGAAATATTATTTTTGAAGCGTAATAAAAGTTATATTTTAAAAAATGATAAAAGAATGTTATAAAACTATAGCAAGAGCTAAAATAATTCATTTTTCCTATTCATGTCAAATATAAAATTTACGAATTTTATCTATTTTATTCAAAAACAAAAAATAAACGTTATCGAAACACGTTAATTCGGCAACCTACTATCACCTTCTTTAAAAAATTGATAGGCTGGAAAATGAAGTCAGTGTATTCGTGATGTGATTGGCTGATCAGTTTATTCGTGATCTGATTGGCGGAAAAATAGTAACCCCAAAAAAAGAAAATAGTACGTTGGATTTCAGTAGTTGTAACAAATACGCACAACTATTTTATACGTACGGTAGATGAAATAAAAGGAAGCAATCCACAACTCTTTCACAAGTAAAGACATACGCTAAGGAGCGTGTCAAAGAAGTGCGGACAAGTGTCGGAAAAAGGCATACCTCTAGTATACGACGGCTGCTCCGCGGGCTCGGTGCAGGCACAAAAGTTGTGATAACTTCCCGAAGAATCCCGTTGAAATCGTAACTGCAGATTTGCGCTCTCATAAAGGAGGACGTCTGGGAGAAAGAAGGAGGAAAGAAACTTTGGAGTTTCCCCGGGCGTTTTACGAAATTCTCTTATCGGGCTTTATGAAGTTGAATTGAGTCGTTTGTTTCAGTCAGTAAGGGGTAGTCGAATTTATGTAATGCGCAACAGGGGAGATATTAAGAGTTTATTTTTTTGGATTTATTTTAGGCGAAGAATTGGTCTTATTTTGCATTAAGAGATCTTGCATTAAATCTGCGTATTAAGTTGCCTTTTATTGACCTGTAAATCTTGCTTTCGTTTTTTATTTGCGAGCGAAAATTGGGAGAAACGATGTCTTATCAAATTGTTGAATTGTTGAAAAAAATATCAGGTTTTTAAAATAGTTTTAAAATACATTCCCTTGATTTAAATTTAGAATTTTATCAAAATATTATTTAATAATTATGCAAACTCATACAAATAGATGTATGTTTATAAACTTATTTACTTGTATTATTTTTCGATAAACTAAAGTTATTTCATCATGTATAAATAAAAGATATTATTTGTACTGTCGGAATTAACGAGAGTTAATTCAGTCGCGCAATTTCAATTTTGATTAAGAGTCATTTATGTGTTACACATTATTCAAAATTCACAAAGTTCGCATATTTTATAATAGAATTATAGAAGCGCTTCTATGTTAGTAAATGTTTAATCAAACAATTGATAACTCTGATAAGTTAAAATTTAATATTTTCAAATGTTCAAATTATATCTAAATTAACAAAATAATTATTAATAATTAATAATTAATAATGCACAATTCCAATCGAAATCATCAAATTCAAATAAATCCAATAATTAAAACCGGAAAAAACGATTAATCGGTCAAAAGTTCGATCAACCCGCGCAACGTCGCCCGGCGGCATCTAAAAATCGAATAACTAATAGTGTTCGAATCATCTAAATCGAGCGTAAAAGTGGCAGGCAAAGCGAAAGCTCGGAGACTCGAGTGCAGAAAAGCCCGGGTACGAATCCCTTCCTCCTCTTAGTGAAGTGCCTCCATACACAGAATCGATCGGATCCTAATCAAATTCCTTTACCAAATGCCAGGCGCGCTTTCCGAAGCTGTCCCATCCCTCCCTCCACCTCCCCCCTCTCACTAATTCTGGCTCTCGCATTTTCTCCATAGCGCTTCTCCTATGATGTAGGAGGAATGGAGCGGGATCCGCTGGATTGTTGACCTCGTAAGCGAGCCTATGTAAACGGCCCCGGTGCTTTCAGAATGCGAGATATAGTTGCGGCCGGGAAACTTTGCCGATATCGCGACGAGATTTCACGAGGACTGATCGGTTGCGCTAAATTTTTTTTTTTTCCTGAAATTTCGGCGTGGGGAATGAGAACGAAGTAGGTAATGGATCTTTATTGAAAACTTTTCGGCCTGCTACGTTTTTAAAGTTGAAACGAATTTTACTCTGCAATACTGGGATGGCGCGCATTTTTCAAGTTTTGAGCTGGTTTAATTTTTGAAAATTAGAGCTAAAGAAGACATGTGAAATTTTTTACGAACGTTTTATTTTTCTTGTATTATTTTTTCCCTTTTTAAAGGATTTTGCGTTTCATTATTCGAGAAAATGCCATGTTATTTAAAATTTTAAAATAAAATGGGTATGATGTAATGCAAAAAGTCCCATTGAATTTTTTCATTAAAATTTAAAATTTTTAATCTACATATCTTAATATATGTAGTTAAGCTTAATTTTAGATGAGTTTATTTCAGTGCATTATTTAAAAAGTAATAAGAAAAATATTTTTTACCAGTCATCAACGCAGCTTTTATTCAAAAAGCATTTGATGTTTTTTAGTTGATTATTTGTTTTGTCCTCTTCACTCAAGAGACGAATAATAATGAAAAATCCATGTGAAACTTTCAGTCATTTGTTTTGATAATAACTAGAAACTTTTTATTTACGAAGCGTAAACATTTTCACCTTTTATACTCGAAAAATATTGATTGTAAATATTCGATTTTTAAATTTGAACGATTTTTATACTGCAATAATTTACGAATAATATTTCACGCGGATTCACCTCTTCGCATTTAAAGCTTACATCTCACTATTGATTTGCTCTTCCTCAATTCCAACTTCACCTTTTTCTTCGTTTTCCTTTCTATCAATTTTCATTTTCTATTTCCTCTTTTTGCCCGCATGTAATGTTCGCACACAGACCAGCAGTGACATATCGGATTCAGCGCCAGTTCCAGACCGTCGGCCTTAAATCAAGCCAAAAATTAAAAAAAGTAGGCCCCAAGACAGATGAATAAATCAATTTTGGCGCTTTTTTTTCTCCTGTTAGGATGAATTTCGGGGCCTCTGGAGGCGACAAATTAAAAATTACACGGTTCCATGCTTTGATAAACTGTCTTTGAATGGAAAGGAAATTCTGTTGAAAGAAAGAAAGGGTTGGAAGGAAAACGCAAAGAATGGAGGAAAAAATAAGGTCGAATTGTCGAATCGTGAGATCTTCGTGCAGTTTTCAGGTGAACGGACGTGGAATGAGATTGGGAAAGAATTTATGTTCCTGAATCTTGCAAATCCAAAAATAGGCGAGAAACGTGACATTTGGAAATTTATTCAGATTTGTAGGATTTAAAAATGACAAAAGTAATTTAAATCGCATTACTTATGCTTCAAAGTCTGATTTTACGAGTAATTTAGAAAATTACTCGGCTATTTTTATTCGGAATATCAACTTCAAGTTCCTCAAAGTTTTGGGCGAAAATTGAGGCATTTCAATCAAATCAAAGTCAAAGTTCCTTCGCCAATTCACATTTATCATCCAAAGGGCCATTATATTTTTTAATCGAGCCCCCGAACTTTCCTGCCAATATCAAAGACGTTCGTGCCCCGTTAAAACTTCCTCCCCGACCGCGGCGAACTTTCACCCGCGATAAAATAAGCAGCACCAAGAATAAACCGAACCTGCACGTAGCTCCTAAAAAAAATCAATGGAAAAAAAGCGCTATACGCACCGAGAGCACGCCGGTTTAACGTGCACGAAATCGAACGAAGGCCTGGCAAAAATATATAATCCCGCGGCAGCAGTCGAACATTGTACCGATTTTCCCTGCTTATTTACGCTCTCGAGCATGCGATATCTCTCTCGGGTCGTAGGAAAAAAAAGCAATTTCGCCGTCTCGGATACTTGGCGCGATTACAGGCGGCGATAGATCAAACAAAAGGCTCGGATCTTGTCTAAGTACTGAGTATCGTGTTTCGGGACTTGGGGGTCGTATTTTCGATCGCTGTCGATTATCGCTGGCTCGTGGGGAGGATGAAAAAATGGAGTGTACGAAAGAATTGCTTATAACCGCAGATTAATCAAATTATATTGTAAAAGGCACAACCTCGTAATAAAGCTATTTCTTCTTAATTTTTTCTTTTTTATATTCCAAGTGCAAGTATTGCTCTTTTAAATAGGAGAAATATGCTTGTAATCGTAAATTTTCAATCGCGATTAAACAAAAATTTTTCGTATGTATAAGTCCACGGAGTCACCTTTCTCGAGCAAAGCTGTCGTAAAAAGAAAATTGAAGTTAAAATATTCATGTGTCCGTACTAGAATTTTTAGGGCATAAAGCTCGCGTTATATATTTGGCTTCAATTTTATAGTCAATTTTCTTGAGATGTGCACTTTATTATTTTAACTATTAAAGTCACGTATAACAATGAGAAGCTCTAAGAATAAGAAGAAGCCTTAATTTTATACTTCCTAAGATAAGAAAAGTAAAGATACTTAAGAATAAAATAAAAATAAAGCCTGAAGTTTGTAAGGCTTTGTACCACTGAAAAAAATATTAAGCTTCAGAAACTTAAGGACGGCATTTGCAAATAAAATGTTAAAACGCTCATTACGAATTAACTTCGTTTAAGGCAAAGTTTAATATTCTATAACAGAGTTTTCTAAAAAATAATAGCCATTCCTAAATATATTAATTTTCCACTTTTATATTTGGTTTACAACGATGCATTTGGCGTATAAATAGAATGCATATCAGCACATTAACAAACGTCAGAGTATGACGCATACAAAAAAAAATCCCCTGCTGCAATTAAAAACAACACCTACTTTTACCAATAGCTTCCACCGTAAAAGTAAAAGCATTTAAAAAATCTGCACTTTAATGGACCCCCCTATTAAAACGTTTCTCACCGCTTGAACGAGCGCCACTTTCGAGTGCACCTCCATTTTCGCAAGACGCCCGCCGTCAGAAAAAAACTACAACTCGAAACAGTCATCGGCGCTGTCCTCTTTTTTACGGCCGGCAGCTTGGCGTAAACATTTTTACTACGGCAAAAAAACAGGGCAGGGTGTTGTTCCCCGCGACTTGAAGCGCTCCTTCCTGCTATCGACACTAAAAAAACAGAGGAAAACAGCTCCGCGCGTATTATACGTCTGGGAAAGTGCTCGGAGCATGTAAAACCGCGGCTCGTGCGCGTATATACCAGCGGTAGTCGGATACAAAACGCTTTTACAGACGCATTACGAGCGCGCGGCGCATCTCGTACGAATTCGGGAGGGGGCGTTTAAAAAGCAGCGCGAAAACGCAATCGAGCCTCGGGAATTTCATCAGGGGGCCGCGAGCGAATGGCAGCACGCCGCCGAATTGATAGAAAGTGCTCGATTAGGGTTACGTCGCTCAAAGCGAGCTCGTCAGAGACCGAGAGAGAAAGAGAGAGAGAGATATATAGAGAGGTTTCACCCCTTGATATACCTTTAGGGGCAGCTTTGTCTCTCTCGCTCGACATTTTTGCTGTTCCATCTCCTTTATCGGTCGCTATTCCTTCACCCCTCTGCTCCGGCCTCTCTCTCTCTCACTCCGCTATTTCTGCCCGATGTACAGCCGAGAGAGATGGCTTTGCCTCGACGTCGAGCCTCTCTATTTTTAGACGGACGCGCCGCTGGAAGATCATCCCTCTAATGCAGCCCCCCTTCGGAAAGGAAAATAGGCGGCTGCCTCGTTTCGAGGTCGACTCGGCCAAAGTGTTGGTGTCGCGTACATTCACGCCGGTGGGGCGCGGGGGGGTTTTTACATGAGAGCCACGCGCTGACGTCGGCACGGCGGATTTATTCAATGGGACACACGCGCCGATGTGCCGCGGCGCGGCGTCCGAGATCGCTCGCCGCGAGAATCAGCGGCTTCTTATCCCGGACGTCGCTCGAAGAGGGATATATACGTTAGTCGCGAACGAGGAATCGATTCGGCGGGGAGTTGGCGCGGAAGTAAGAGCGCTTTTGAAGTAGCTGTTTTGCGGTGATAATCGAGGAGGCTGATTGCTTTGCCGGTTCGGGAGGAGGAATTGTTGGGATGTTTTCAAGCCATTTCCATGTTGCTTTCATTGATTATTGAGGCCAATTTTACGGACACGCGGGCTGCAAAAATTTTTCAGTAATAATATCATCTGGGCTTTCAAAGATCAAGTATGCCAAAACCTGTGGACTGCATTAATATTCAAGTATTCTACCGAGCGTTACAGAATAAATAACTACGTAATTAAAATATCGATTACCCGCGATTCGCAATACTTTATTTTGCCACCGGCGCTTATTGAAAACGATAACAGCCTCACGCTATATTTCGATAGCGAAACAAACGCAAACAACTTAGCCGCGCATCCGGAAACAATAAACGAAGAATATCCAATAACGGCCACACTTTCTGCAATAACACGGCGCGGCTGCAGCTCCGCGCGCAAACCTCGTATTATCGCAATCACTCAATAATATCGCGCGCCTCTCTTCCCCGCCGCCGCCGCCGCCGCCGCCGTTCCGAGGAGTTATCGCGCCTCCCTTTTTTTTCGTTCGCCGCGAGGTAAGGTCGTTTAGTTCGCAGGCGAGAGATGGAAGGTTTTATAGCGACGCTCTGAATATGGCCGGGAAGATAATGTTCTTGCGCGCCGAGGAAATTACGGCGCGGCCCGCGGGCTCTTATCACTTGTACGGAGTACCGCGCCTGGCGCGGTTATTATTACTTTTTACGCCCCGAGACCTCTTCAGAGATGGGTATCAAAAGTTTACACGCGCGCGCGGTTCGCTCGTTGTACTTTGCGTTCGACGCTAATTCCGCTAAGTCCGGCTGACACGTCGTGGACCGTTATCACTTGTGGCTGCATGCTAATTTTGTCGAGCGCAAAGATGAATTTGGCGCCGATTTCGAGAACGAAGGGTTAATGTGGGCGCTAAAATATCTTCAGTATTTTAGGAATCGAGAATTAAACTTTCATCCGTTTACGTTACAAAAGCACTTAAATCTTCTTTCGCTTGAAGTTAATGGAATCTATAAATGTGAAAGATAACGTTAAGGCGGCTCTCGAATTACCATTATTTCCACTTTGACGAAAGTAGCGGACGGAGGAGAAAAAAACGAAATCAGTTCACGAGAGAGCACGTCGGTTAATTAAAAAGGCCTGCGAGTGCAGCAATGCGATACCGATCGATAAGGAGAGCCTCGCTATCGGAGCCCGATAATAAATTGGCAGTTAACGCATCGTTGATTAACCCCCGGAATCTTCATGATCGCGAGCCTTTTTCGGGCGGGTCAATCCGGAGGATTGGGCCGATCTTTATCTCGCTTTATTACAGAAGTGGCTTGACCTCTCGCATACACCCCCCCCACCCTCCTCCCCCAACTTGTTGGCCGTTGCAGCCCGGGTGAGTTTTTGCTCGCGGGCCGAAGATTAATTGCGGCGAATCGCTTAAAAGTAATTGAAATCCCGCGCTATCAAGAGGTGCAGCGGGAAAAAAGGCTGTACTTAGGAAAACGAGGGTCATCTATCTCCATCTTATTTCGCTCACCGAGCCGAGGAGGGAAAAATGAAGGAGGGAACGGCCCCGCAAGGTGTACGGCAACGGCAGGGGGGAGCTTATCGCTGGATGATCGGACGTTCCGAGGGAAAATTCCTCGAATCGGATATAGTCTTTGGGAATGTTGCTCTTTCGGCTCAGATTCAGTTGCATTTTTAAGTGACTTTATCGGGTGTTTGGCGGGGCTTGTGGTATATTTATGGCTGCGGGAGGGGAAATGTAAATAAGATAGATTACGCGTATTTGTAGGAGAAACAGATGTAAAGCTGGTTTTGTTAAGTTGTATTACTTGTAAGTTAATTAGAAATTTTCTTTCTGTTACAGGTGAGTGCAATTCAGAGACGTAGGTGCTGAAATTTAAAGCAAGTTTTTCTACTTTTCTTTATTACACACGACTTATATATCTCACGTATACTTTTTCCATTATACAAATCAAAGATTCACCACCATGTAAATATTCGACAGAAAGTTAATAAATACTACGAAAAAACCAACTCGATCTAAAATAATCTTATTCTTCCCCCGGAAATTCGTAAATCGGAGCAAAAAAATTATCTCCTCTAACGAGTCTCGCCATCGTATACATAAACAGGCTCCCTACAAGCTTAGGCCAAAGCAATTTCGGACAAAGAGAGGCCGGAGAACAGGGCGGACAAAGCGAGACAGACGTGAGCTGAGGATTCTGCCTCCGACGGGGCTGTGCCATCCGTTTGGAGTGACAGAAATCACTCTATTAGACGGTCGCGCGTATATCTTCGCATCTTAGTCACGCGTCCCTTTGTGTCGGCTTTCTTATCGTCCTGAGATGCAGTGTAATCCGCTGTTATCGTCGAGTCTGCCGTTTTAATTGCGTTGGTACTCAGGACAGAAGCTGCGGGTAGATTTTTGTTTTAAATTTTAAAGTTGAAAAAATGTGGTCGAGAAAGGCGGCGTTTCATATCGGGTTCTTTAAAGCTCCGATTCATTAAAGCTAAAAAATATTCTAAAGTATGAAAAGTTTCGCGAAAGTGGATATACAAAGTGTACGAAAATAAAATGTACTCTCGTGTGTATGAAAAGAATTTTTAATTTTTTGGAGCTCAGAATTCTTTTCAGCAAGGATACCTTGATTAAAATGTTTAAAGAAACTATTCTGTTACGTAAAAATTAAAAAAATCTACCGGCAAAGTAAACGAACATCATTAACCTTCCATTCTTCCTAAAACAATTATTTTTGCAGCTCTTTAAATTTCATATCTAATCAAGCGTGCAAAGAAGAATAAACACAAATTAAATTCATATTTGCGGTGCCTTTCGAGTCACGTGAGCCAACGCGTTATTATAATTAAAAAAAAAAGTCTACACTGAAATTTCTGGTCTAATCGCCAGCGTGCACGAAGAAAAAACAAGTTGGAAAATTAGCCGGGAAAAAGGAAGGCTATGTCGCTGCTTTTCCCAAACTCGTACGTCTTGTTGGCGTACAGCAACAAGCGCTGAAAAAATTAAGTAGCAAAGGATGAGATGTCCCGCGGCTAAAGAAACTCGTAACTTTGCTCTCGCAGCACATAATACCAAGCGAGAAAAAATGTATCGTATTACGAATTTAATGAGAAACTACGCTAATCAGAGACTATTTCGGTATTCCTTTATCTTAAAGGAAGGTATATTCATTTTCGAAAGAACGACTGGAATTGTAAAAGAAATTATATGCAAACTGCGTTGTTGCGTTCGACTTTATTAAAGTTTTTTTTTAAGAAAATACATTTATTAATCTTGTGCGTTATATTACAAAATAACTTTTGTAATTAATTTATGTCATTTCTATCTTTTCAACAGCATTCAAAAAGAAAAGAGATTATAACTTTCTTTTTAAGTTTCTAAACTCTACCTCTTTTTAAGAGGATTTCAAACTTTGCCGTCATCGTAATCTCAAAACGTGAACAGTGATAAATTCAAGTTTTAAAGCGTAAAATTGTGCAGCTGAGAAAAATTAAAAATAAAAGATTTAACCAGAAGAATCAATTATTAAATTGTAATCAGAATATTTTGACTGAAATTCAATTTTGACATCATTTTGGATTATAACAATTTTAAGTCCAGCTTTATTTAAGAAATAAATTACCTTTAACTCAGAATCGAAATCATATTTCATCGAGTAAATTGTGCAGAAAGATAATGTAAAAAGAAAGCAGATAATGTTACACTTCGCTGGTACTCCCTGCAACGCACCAACACGAAAAACGTACTTCAACTCTGTCTCTATATTAAATTTTTTATTCACCAGTGGTTCTATACATTTTTGACTAAAATAATTCTTTATTTTACCTTTTTCGACGTCTAAAACATTTACATAGAAAGTGAAATAAAAAATTTAGACAAAACAATAAAATATTTCAGTTGAAAATAGAGCCGAGAAAAATAATGGACTCGGCGAGTCGCGAAATCCGTAAGGAGGAAGGAAAATAAATGAAAAGCACGAATAACTCAAAGTTGGCGCGCGGTCAAGTATTTTACGAGCCAATTTCCTGTCGTACTCCACGTGATCGCGTGAACATACAAAGACGATTCTAAGAAATAGAGCAAAAACCGCCCGGCTGATTTCATCGCCGACAGACAATTCGCGAAACAGTGGATCGATGTTTTTCCGACCTTTTTTCGCTCGCTTTTAGTTTTTCGGGCCGCTGTAAGGTCGCGTTGTCTTGATCGAAACGACCGCGTAATGCAGTAAAGTACAAAGGAAGTTTTCGAGTTTGAAAAATAGCGGTTGTTTTTAAAATTTTATAAAACTTTTATTGTTCTGAACAAGAATAAATGGCAAAGGAGTGGAGAAAAGAATCTGATTACTGTCCTTTTATGTTTTTTCTTTTGTGCAATTTTGTGGGAAAAAATACATTTTTAAAACCGTTTAAAAATTTAAGAATCAGGTACTCTATTTGAATATTCCCCTTTCATTTTAAAGTAATAAGTATTTTTCAAACTATTAATATGTATTGCTATCCAAAGAAATTATTTTAGTATCGGAATTACATAATAGAAATTTCATAAAAATTAATCTTTTCTTTTATTTACGTACAGCCTTTATTACATTTCCTACAATAAGGAAGTAAACATAGAACGCGATACTCGAAAAAAAAACTTTGCAAGCGGTTAGCTTCGCCTTTTTTCTCGCAGCCCGCCTCGGTTCTCACTTACTTTTTCCCTCTTTTCGTGGCCTTCCCGGAAAGGGTATAAGCAGCAAATATTGACAGAGGAGACGATCGACGCGCCAGATAAATATGTCAGCTCGCAATAAAAGTTTAATAGAAACGAAACTTTATTAACTTGGGCGTCGAAAGCTTGTTGCGTGACATTTACTTACGACTCCCATTAATCGAATAAAATTTGTTGTAGACTTAAGTGACTGTAAGTATAAAATAAGGAAAGCGTAAAGAGTACACTTGAGAAAGTTTGGTTTGTTTTGTGTGCTTTTTGTATAAATATCAAATATTATAGAAGGAAAGATGTATTCGTTCACCGTTGAACTCGCCAGTAAGATCAACAAGTGTGCATAAAAAGTAAACGAGATCGTACTGAGGGATTATGCGTAGCATACAAAAAGTTGGTAGGTAATGAGCCATATGTTTTCAATGTTTGCTTATTACAAGACAGAAAATGTGTATGTTTGAATGAAAACATTGTGGCAATAGTCGTTTACCTTTTAGTTATATCATACATAAAATAGTTTGAATATTTTTCTTTTCAATCTCTCGCAAATTCCCTCCCAAGAAAATCTTTATTCATCGTGAATAATTAATGCGCAAACAATGAACAAAGACCTCCTAATTCCCTTCGGCCTCGCGCAGCTTAGGACAATCCTCCGAATGACCCGAAAAAGGGCAGAAAAAGGATGCTTTTAATTTATTTTTTCATCCCCGCGCTAATTACCTCTCGGTTGCGCCCGAGAGAAAAGCTACAGCCGGAGGGACGACGGCGACGGCGGCTTGGCTGCTTTGAAAAATTACCGGAGTTTCGAGTAATCTCCACCGGCCGCAATTTAATATTCATCGCCTGGCGATCCTCTTCTTCCCCGAGCTGCATTATTACAAACTAAATTCGTCAAAGCGGGGGAAAGTCTCGGGAGCCGCTCCGCAAACTTTAATTGTCCACCGGGGGGAAGGCGGGCAATTTAATTGGAGGGCATCGCATTGCCGCGGAGGTGCACCGACTTATCTCCAACTTCATTAATTACCGATTTCATTGTGTACCTTCGCGCGACGGTCATAACTGCTCGCGCTTAATTCGCCTCGCGAAATTGTTGGGCTGCTGGATCACGTCTCGCGTAAATAAGGAAGTTCGATGAATGAAATTCTGTTGCAAAGTTGTCGGAACGAGGGGGGGGGGAGGGGTTTTGAAGTTTCTAGTGCTTTTATCGCGTACGTGTTGGCTGTATAATTAATAGAGAAAGTTTCGCGCTTTTCTTTCATTTGCAGGGGATTACATTTAAAAACTCGGCTTTTTCTCGCGCTTGCATAAATCACTTTATGAGCGTGGCATCTTTTTCAATAACGTCTTTTTCTGTAAAGAAACTGCTTTCTATAAATGGATTTTGAATCTTCTGGCATTTTCATGTTTTTCATAGATAGCAATTAATTTGAATTCTGTACTATAAATTAAAACTGTAATACTGTAATTTATTTATTTTCGGAAGCTGTATACTTTTATATCTAATTCTAGTTTTAATTGTTAAAATAACATTTTCATCCCTTATTCAGCAAAACATAGCATTTTGAATACAGTTGTAAAACATTTTGGCGTGTATACTGTTGTACAAAGTTTTTATTTCCAAACCATTTCACTTCACCAAACTTGAGAACCTCCTAAAGTATTTTCAAGCACAAGAATGAACATTCTCAGTATATATGGATCAAAGAATTTCGAATATATTTATACTTTCAATTTTAAATATAGATTTAAATAAAAATGCTAAAACAATTTTGTGCAGTGCATTGTACAAGTAATTCATAATATTTTTGAACAGAGCAGTAGCCTTTTCAAAATTTTTCCCTCTCTTTCATTTTTTCACAAAGGATGAAAACTTTCGTTTTTCCCAGAACCGAACTGTCTGATGACAAAGTGAAAAATGATTGTGCATCGTGTACAAAAAACTAGCAACGGTCCGTCGCCAAACCGCCGCACTTTCTCGTCCAGCCGCCGAAACATGTTGACACGCGGCATTTTCGCTGCATTCCATTGTTTTCCCGTCAGGCTTTTTTACGAGAGCCCAGATGGCAATCAAAGGGCAACTTCCAACAACGGCCAGAAAGAAAAACAAAGGTACAAGTGTGGACTCGCGTCTTTATTCCTGGCGATTCTTCTGGAACTATATAGGCGTGAATTTCGGGGTTGTATCGGGAATCGAACTACTGCCAGAGGACGCGAGCAATGCGAATTGGAAGAGCGAATTCGCACTGCAAACTGGACGATGCATATAGGTACAGGTGGAGAGAGAGAGAGAGAGAGAGAGAGAGAGAGAGAGAACGGAGGGCAATGTTTACGGACACTAATTGAATGAAACTCGATTGGTTCTCTTGCCGGCCCTTCCTCATTTCCCCTTCTCCGCTCCAATTTTGCACGATTCTCGTTCTCCCTGCTCTTCTCTCTCGCTCTTCTTCGTTAAGCCAGAGTCTCTCTCGTTTGCCGCGCAATGATATAGCGTTCAGACCTTTGCTGCAACTCTAATATTGTAGACAAATTGATCGTTAGCTCAAGAATTTCGTCGCGATTTGCGTTCTGCTTATTGCTTCGAATCTTCGAGGCCGCTTAAAATCGAATTCTCCTCGTTTAAAAGTAACTTGAATAAAGGATTTTAAGAAAATTTAAGAAATTTTCTTTCCAAGCCTCTCACAATCATCCTTCGCGTTCCGCTTGAAAATTTCGTCCCTCGGCTTCGTCTCCGCCTGTGTCATCCTCGCGTTACCGCCAGTAAACGAACAATGGGGTAAATCGCAGCGGCGATCATGAAATCAGCCCTCGGATTTTCCCCAACAATCCGCAGCAGCGAGCATAGCTCCTCTCTCCCCGGGATAGGAATTCGCGACTCGAATTTGCGTTTCATTACGACGCCGAGATCCGGACGCCGGGGCGGGAGGGGTGGGGTGGGGGTGGGGGCGAAATGAGATTTACGCGGAGCGCGGCACGCGTCCCGGGCATTTATACGGGCGTTCGGCCGATTTAACTACCCAATTAGCCGTCGCGACTTCGCCGCCTGATTGCATTCGTTCGTACCGTTCGTGCGTCCCCGGATGGGGTAAACAAAACGCGCGAGCGCGACGCACGACCACCGACGCGTATTCACCCACGGAATTGACGGCTCGGGGAATTTGAAGCCTGGTAACAGTGGAGGGAGTCGTCCTGCGATTGGAGGATGGAGATTTTTTTTGGAAGAGGAGGTTAAGTAAAACCCTGGTAGAAGCGTAACGAGAATGTCGCTAGATTATCGTTAAATTTTCAAAATTTACAAAGTTTCTAGTGATATTATCGTTACGCTTCTACCAGGGAAGAGTTCTACTTTGTTCTTCAATTCTTGTTGATTAAACGTGAATATGAATTATTGTTAGACTCGGTAGTAGTAATTTAATAGGAAATAGATTGAAGAATCGCAAATTAATATTGTTCTCAGCTATATGCAAGCTCTAAATTTTGTGCAATTGCAGCAAAACTCTAGAATGCTGCGTAATTTGTAGGAAATAGGAAGGCTAGCCTCGCCGGGGGTTGCAGTAATCTCAGTGGGTAATCGAACGCCGTAGGCTAACCGTCTTGAGTTTGACTTTGATTTTGCAGTGTGCGTCGATGGGTTTCGACACGCGTAAACGAGAATTGCTAATGGTTTCTGCTGTTGATTTACACCGCAGTCTAAGACGCGAAACGTACCAGACCGCAAATTGCTTTACTTCATGAAGAAATAATTGATTTCAACGTTAGAATCGTGTATAAGAGCTGTGGATTTCAAGGTGTGAATACGGAGCTTTATAAATTTTTTTATTTATTTTTATTATAAATAGATTCAAATTGTCGCATTGTTCAAATGTAATTTTTAATAGTTGACTATTTTTTGCCCAAAAAGGACTTTTGTTTGTTATTCTATATTAATGTATTACATTAAATTCTATTTTTAATCATTTTTCACAAAAGCAACTACTTTATTACAGATAGGAGAAAATTTGCACAAATGTAAAACACAGGAATAAACTTCAATATTTAATTAAGCGAGACTATCATTTGAAAACTTCAGATACAACTGAGACACCGAAATTGAAAATTAAATATTGGATTCTACGACGACATTGGGAATTCAACTTGCTGACGTCTGTATGCCACTGATATTCAGCAACTAGTAGATTATACGTCTCCATTTGCACAGATATTATTTTCATTCTAAAAGTTTGCTGCGTAGATAGAATCTTAATACGAATTTGTTGGAGTTATCGAGTCGGGTAAAGCGAAGCATAACTTGATATAAAAGATGCAAAGTTCGGTCACGTGTCTAGTTGATAAGTCATCAGCCGCATTAAAAGTTATATTGACCCTCCGTCCTTGCAAAAGTCTCTTGGTCTCGGTCTATAACTTTTACCGGATGTAACTCGCGAAATCATATTTAACTAAATAATAAACTCAACAAATAAATTAATAATAATAATAATAATAATAGGTCGAAACTACGTAGAAAGTATACACTTTCAGTGCACTGTACTCCTTCGTTTTAGTAAGACATTTGTCCCAATTTGAGCGCGCAGTTCTAACACGGTCATTGAGAACTTATGTTTTAACCAAACTCAATTTTGTAAAAATATTATTTTTCAATTGCGAGCCAAGCAATTTTTATATTTTTTCTCACGTAGAAGTGTAAAAAAAGACTATAATATTTTGTAATAAAAAATTCTCCCTCACATTTTCCTAATAAAAAAGCACTACTTATAAAAAATCTACCCTAATAACCTACATAACATTTTACAACGCGTTAATAAATAATTTAAAATCTACTTTCCATCCGCCATAAATTCCTCAACTTTCCCAAGCCACCCATCCCGCGTCTCCGTCACTCGCCACCATCGAGCGAGGGACGGCCGTGACGAGCCTTCATTCCAAAAACCAGGCTCCGACGATTTGCCGATCGGTTAAATAACGTATTCAAGGACGAGGACAGTCGCGGCCACTGGCGGAGAAGGAAGCTGCATGCATTATTCAGCCCTCCTCTCAATAAACGCGCGATATTTGCGCCCGCTGCCATCCTCCGGTTGTACCGAGAGAAAAGGAGGGGGAGGATATATACGTTTCGGCCAAACGAGCGGCTCAACCGGATTGTCCATCGCGACTTGTATAGGTGTATACACACGGACGAGCAGAAGCGGGGCAGTAAAGCAGGTTGCCCGAAGCAGGAAGGGGGAGACTCTAAGCGTCCCGCACGTGAATGATGAAACTCCTCATAAAAGGTAGCCCGGGGCGCTACATAATACAAGCAGCTTTCGCGAGAGGGAGGCTAACCCTTAGGCGGGATGGATCGTCCGGCGCTGGCCAATAAGTAGTTTAGATGCGACAGTTTCGGGCGCCCTCCTCGTTGGACGTCTTTTTATTAAATTTTCGACGCTGCGCGAAACTGCCCGAAGAATTTCGTCACGATCGCTCGGGGGATTTTGCGCTCGAGAGTATCTGCGGGGCTGACCTTCGTTCTATTTTTGGGAGGTTTTCGCGAAGATTTTCGGACGTAATGGCTTTGAAAATTTTCAATCAAAAACGAATTTGCTGCATAGGATTTTTTTTTTAAAGCGATGGATTTGGATGTAGATTAAAATAATATTATAAACCTAGAAAGTTAATTGCGTCTGACTGAATATTGCTCAAAACTACTTAAATCTTCTCGACAATAAAACTCAAAATTTATTTGCTTGAATGCTCTCTATAAGATCTCGTTATGTAAACATCCAATTTTTCTCCCAGTAACTTAGTATCAAATGAGTCTGATTTTCCGAACCCTTAAAAACGTAAAATTCCCCATACGTCTCCCGTAAATAAAACGCGGATATACCTTAAACAAATGTTAAAAATGAAGGCGACGTGCGCAAATCGCGACGCATAAATATCCCCGCGGCTCGCGGCAGCCTTCCACGACTTTCGAAGCTAGCGGCATCCGTCTTTGTCTCCGAGCTCCTTTCTCTCCTCCGCCGTTTAACGGCAGCCGTTACGTGCCCTGACTTTAGGGCCAACGTTCAGCTCCTCGAAAAATCTCCTCTTTCGATATGACGAACCGAAGGCGTTTCGATTTAGCGGGGGGCCGTTTTACGTTTTTACCCCTCCCCTCCCCGTTTTTCTTTAAATCGACGTTTTCTCGTCTTATTCGGGGAGATGATTTAAGGGAGGGCGCGCGAAGGCGCGCTGTTTGATACGCGTCGGTCCGGAGGTGATAAAGAATGAAATAAGTTCGATGTTGGAATTATTGGGGATACGTGACCCCGTCCGAGGATCGCGCCGATATATATTCGGTACGGTAATAACGAGCGCGTTTGTCGTGCTTCTTTATTGCGATATCGCGCGTATTAGTTCATATTTTTGCGAGTTACTCCGGAGGAGGCGAAGGAGCATTTGCAGAATTTGTGCGCGGGCCCGCGAAAAAGACGGGGAAACCGAGTGTATTTACGGAGAAATAGCGTGTACTTATTGTCTCCGTGGTTTCTGCGGTGGTAAATTATTCAGCGTTCATTTGTTCAATGAAATTTACGGCCTGCAAACGTTTATTAATGTTCCTCATGCAAATTTTAAATTTATTTCCGTCAGTTCATGATCGCAGATGATCAAGCTTGATTATTCTGGGCCATATTTCACGCGCCATAGGCTAGCATGTGAGCTTGAATATTAATTCCAATTATGTACTATCTTACAGAATTTACTGCACAAATTTGCACACAAACCCGTGAACATTGCAATATTCCTAAAATGTTTATTGAACGATGTTCAATCGCGATTCCACTCGAGTCTTGAAAATGGAATTCTTTTTAAATTTCAAATTGCCAAGTTACCATATTGAGCAGCTTACGTTTTATTTACCAAAAATTAAATCGAAATTTTTTATATCCACGCAGATCAGGATAATATTGTTTTAATAATCCCTGAATCTGCTGACAGTTATTGTTCGAAAGAAGCATAAAAAATTTATTTTAAAAAATTGATTTATGCGCCCATAAATATTCGCAAAATTTTTTAAAAAGAAAATATTTTATACTTTTCATTTGTAAATTTATGAGGTTACTAACCGATCAGCTGCAAATTTACAGCTGCGGATCCATCAAATGATTTAAATTATATTAAAGCAATTAGCTCCAGAATCGTCGCTGCAAACTTTATCTCGACAGACTTTATTTGTAAAAATTTAATTAACAGAAACAGATTGATCCTTTGAAAATAGGTTAATGCCTCCGAAACATACGTAACATTGCCGCACTGCACTCACCCTATAAACATAATTTGCACACGGCTGTCTCTTTATCATTGAAATATATTACTGGTTTGATAAAAAAAAAGTCTCTCCGGCGAGTCGATAAATTCGTACGAGCCGCGTCCGGCTGTTTTTCGTTGTTCCGCAGCCGGCGGACAATCACGAGCGAGCTTATCATTTTTCCCATTTCCTCGATGAAAAATAAATAACGCGAATTTCCGCAAAATACGCGACCGCAACGCGGCTTATAATTGTTTTTAATAATTCGCGGAAATCCGCTGGTGCTTACTCGGGATTTTTCGTCGATGGTTTCGTCGAAAAATCGTTATCCTGCTTTAGTTTGTAAAGAAGTTTTGAATTTTGGCAAATTTTCAATTGAACGTTTTAATCAACTTTTGAAAATTTAGTAATGAACAATCTAGCAGTAAAGGATCAACTCCGATAATTAAGTGAGGGAGAATTGAGCAAATTTAATTAAAAGTTTAAATGATTGTAAAGTTTTCATATAATTATGTGTAAAAGTGAAAATTCAAACTCATTAAGAAGTTGACTTTCTTGAAATATTATACTTCTTAGGAGTTTCTTATACAGCTGTTAAGTAAAAGTTTATTTATTTCTTTTAATTATCGCAGTTTCCATCCTTAATTTAAATCGATTTTTAAAATAAAACCATAATAACAAGTAAAGGTTTAAAAAGTTAAAAATCTGATAATGACTTTCATAATCTAGAACATTATTGACTAACTGAAATTGCGAAGCTTCAAATTGCTTGGACAATATGTTGGGCAATTTGTGCTTTGCCTCAGGAAATTCAATCACGGTTCTACATCGCCTTGCAATTTGTAGTTTATCCTATCTTGAGTTCCACGCACAACATGCATATAAAATCGATCCTCTTGTTTACAATTTTATCCGATGAGGTATTAAATAGACGAATGCTAATAATTAGAACTTAATATAATATCCGGATTGCTTCATTATCATTGACTGAAATTCAACAATCAAGGGTACAAATGAGTTTACTACGACTTATTAAGTGTTCTCATTATGATCGCAACGAGCTGAATATGTATAATTATGAGAATTACGCGTAGGTATTAACGTGATAAGCTAAATTACAAGGTATTCCTCGCAAATATTTGCTTTATAACGTAGAATGCAAACGCGCTTCATTCAGCTATTTGCATGCATTGAATTATTAGTTATAAAAAATTAACAATCTATCATCAATTCAGTACCAAACATTTTTCAATTATGAGTTCAAATTTAAAGCGATTGATGCAAATAGTGAAAATTATTAAGTGTGATAGCACGAAAAGCAAATTGATAGGACACCCCCCCCTAAAAAAAAATATTATATCTGTTCTTTATCCGCAATAATTGCAATTTTCCGAAATTGATTATATTCTGAATTTTTATTTCTTTTACAGAGAAATATTAAATTTAAAATAAAATAAAACTTTGTCATGTTTATATGCATATTGAAAAACTGTAAACATAAACAATTAAGTTATTTTAAACTATATTATTAGAATAAGTAAATTCTAAAAATAGTTTACTGTACACTTTTCACTTCAAGGATATTGATCTATTTCTAATGCTTGCTACATTTTCAAAGGTCAAATTTGTTCGAAATATTGATTTGACGTTGAACCAATGCTGTTTGATATACAAATTCTTGCACTGAATTTTTCTTTCAATTTTAATTGACCTCAAACTTTTTATGCTTTTTGTAGGCATTTTATGGTGGGAGAGTTGGAGGAAGGCCTTGGGGAGTGGGAAGAGCCTGGGCGCCTTTGGGTGCCCGCCCGACTGGTCGCTAGGTGGCGTAGCGCCGGGTTTGTCGCGCTCGCTAGCAGACCAGTCGAGGCAAGTGGATATATGTATCCGGGCTCAGGGGGTACTCATGGCGTCTGGGGCAAGGGTTGTCCATCGTCAGCCCCACTGACGAGTCTTGGTGGGCAACCCTGAGACGAAACGCCTAGGCTTCCTCCAGCCTCCTACACTTTAAACGTAACTAACCTACTTGTTACAAATAATTAATGAAATAAAATATCACAACCTTTTTAATAATCCTGTAAATGACCTACAAATAGTAACCTAAGTCATCTATAAACGATTCCAAAGCTCGACATCAAACTAGTTTTACCATTTACTAACGACTCACTGTCAGAGATCCGACCGATGCTCGGTGGAGCTTCAGAGGCCGGATTTGTGATCCCACGTGGCAATCAGGCTCTGCCGAACCTTTTGACTCAGGAAACTTCCAGAAATATCATCGCCTCTAGAAAGGATTCAATTGCCAGATGAATAATTCCACGGATGGTAGATTCGCACCATTGATCGCTCAATTGAGTTGATCCAAATATAAAGTTGATTTCTCTTGTGTTGAGCAGCATTATTATCACGACGATGAGTTGTCAGGAGGGTGATATAACCTTTCTCACGACAGTTTAATGAACGAAATATTTTGTTAATTTTTAATAAAACAAATTAAAAAATATTATCCAGTTAGAAACATTGTTGGGCCTTGAATACTGGCTTATTTAATGACTAATTTAAATTCAATAGACGTCCGTTTTTTAACAGAATATAAACGAAACCCAATAATACGAAAGCTGAGTCTCCCATCTCGGCTGAGGCTGAAAGACTCTATTATTTACAATACAATTTATAAATCCCGCAAATCCAGAGATCCCTGAAATTTAATTCCCAATAGGGCGGCTCTCGATTTCTAGCGAAACCCGAGACAATATCCACACCCAGCCACAAAGAGAGCAAGATTTGAGCCGACCAGAGAGCAGATCTCGCTATTTTCCTCTTCCCCTCGGGGTCAATACAAGGAGCTCCGAGCGCTTCGTAATCACATCCTCTCGACCGTTTTATTGACATTCGAAATTCCATTATTACCCGCGAGCTTCGATCTGCGGCAAGATACACGTTTGTATAGACCGTCGAGGGCCATCGTCATGCGATAGCCTACATATACATGCACTCGAGCCATTGACCTGGTAGAAAATTGAAGCCGAGAGACGTCTCTCTGCCAGTGGATGCTGCGCGCCGTCGATGAAAACGAGAACGAGAGGAGAGAGAGAGAGAGATAGAGGAAAGAGTGTTGGAGTAGAAAACACGGGGCGTGAAGTTAGGATGTTGCACGGGAGGAACGAGAGGAAAAAAGAATCGCGAGAGAGCTCCCCGGTATTGATTTACTTGATATTGCCGAGGCGAGCTCGCTTTTTTATGCGCGACGAGGCTTTCGAGAGATCGGGAAAAAGGTTATAATTTGGTAGGATTGGAAGGCAGAAAGAGCTATTTCCTTTGTGAATGAATTCAAGTTGTTTGAATTAAGGTTTTGTGAGAAGCTTATGATATATATTTACTATTAAAGAAAACTGTACTTGTGTGCAAAGGTAAGCTTTATGCAAAACTTCATTACCCAGAAGGGCAAATATCTTTGTGTATTTGATTGAAAAATGAGCTACTTTGAGTCTGAGTGGGAGAAGCGGAACATTCAAAGCCAGTTTTCGGCAAACCGAAACCGTAAATGCCCTTTAAATTGAACAATGTGCTCTCCATGTTTCAGTGATAAGTAGGTATTGCAATGTTAGAACTGATTCAGTGATGTATTTTACCTAACGAGATGATATTACTAAGAAGGCACAATTAAGGCGTCAAAGCATTAATTCATTTCTGGGCTGAAAATTGCTAAGTGAACAATAAAGCATTTCAATGACAATATAATCATTTAAAGACCATCATTTACTTTGGTAATTGTTCCAAATAAAATTCTAAATCAATAAAACATTTAATTTTCAACGCGGAATCGCTCTTAAATACTTAACTGTAATGAGTACAGCGTGCTCTTAAATTACTTCACTTAAAATTAGACACGAACGAAGACCAAAAATTATCCCTTGCACTTCAATTTTATCGCGGCCATTAAAGATTCAGTAGAAGTGGATCGCGATTGGATTTTTAACGAAAATGGCGCTCACTTGACCAAGCACTAAATTTAAAGGTACTGATTGAATAAAGAAAGTGCAGCAAAAGGAAGAAGGGAAAAAAAGCTCAAGATAGAAATAGATATTGCTTGCGGGAACTCTGTAATTAAGCAAATTGTAGTTTTTCGATCGCAGTCTTTCTATCGCTAATTGCAATCGCTTTGACTCGCCGTAACTTTAATTCGTAGCTTCGAGTGGACGATTAACACTTTTAATTTAATAAACTTCGCCACTCTTTTTCCCCGCTCGAGGCACATTGATTAAATTGAATAACCCAAATCCTACCACCGCGTACAAAAAACCACCTTTCCAATCTCTCCCGCAAAAGAATATCATTAACTCTAAAAAAAAAATGTAGATCGCTTATACGGCGCCCAAATCGAACATCGGGCTTCCTTTTCAATTTCCAATATTGCCCGGCGGCCCCGTCGAAACAGAAATGAATTCAGCAACGAAAGGTTTAATTGCGTCGGTGAATTAGGAAGGTGGAACGAGTCTCTCGATGAGTTAGAGGATCTTCCGAGGGGAGCGGAGGCAGAGTAGGTGATGCGCGCTCGTAAAAAATTACGAGGGAAATACGCTGCATCTGCGCGTGGCTAACGGAATTGCGCCAGTTTGTCCTCTCCCTCCCTCTTCTTCCGATTTATTCCTTTTGCGAGCGCAGGTGAGATTAAGGGATTGCTTTTTTAAAACGTGGATTTATGGAGAGAAAGCGAGATTAAATGTAAAGCTAAAGTAATCTTCAAAATTCTGATATTATAAAGATTAGTAAGTTTGTTTTCTGGATATCAAAAATAACATTCATTACGATTTATTTTGACTGAATTGTATTTGATAGGTGTAAACAGCTTTCGGAAATAAATTTAATCACAAAATTGCAGCGAATTTAAAAAGCGTTAAACATACATCGCGGGTGCCTGTAGGAACGCCATCGAAATACTACTGTCGAATATTTGCTGAATTAAATGTCTGTTTTCTTGTAAGCAACTTGATGAAAATCTCTTTATCCCGTAAGTAAGATAAAAACGATTGGTAGTAACATTCTCAGCGACGTTGGTAGTAACACCTATTCGCAAGCACTTTTTCTGAGCGATTGCAATTCCTTTGTTTTTTACTACTTGAGTTTAATGCTTTAATGCTTTTCGATCGAATTTTATTTATATTGAATATTAAAGAATTATTTTATTTAATTGAAAATTTATGGTTTTTCTAAAATAAAATAACTAAATATAGTATAATAATTTTAAATTAGAGGTTTTAAAATAAAATTTAAAAAGTTCATAAAAGTACTAGAGAAATACGAGAAAAAGAATATTTTTAGTGGAATCCATTACTTTCGTTATCCGAAAATTCTCAATGATCGTTAACTACTCTACAAGTCTTTAATAGTTTCTTCGCATAATGCAGTTAAATTATATGGAATTTCAGTTATTTAAGGGGGTCGTTAATAATATCTTGAAACGATTCCTTGTGAAATTTATCAGTGTCACATCCGTGGAATTTCTAAACTGTCATTATAATCCATCGATTACAGAAAATTACAGTCGGCTCTTAACTTTTTTCTGTATTACCTCCTTACTTGAAAGACAAAACTAAATAAAGTATTTTTCAAACTAACTATTAGCAAAGTAAAAACATTTATTACACGTCAAGAAGAAAATTAATTCCATCGAATTCATAGCAGAAAGCTTTTTAAATTGAGACTTTAGAGCGAAGCAAGAAATGAAGCGAAAAATTGAATTGCCGCAAGTTTCCCTATAAAGTAACAATTTACCGAATACCCTAAACTATCATTTTGTTCCTATGAAACGGATTTTACACTCGCTTTACCTTATTCAACGCGAGAGATGTGCAATCGTCGAAAGGTTAATAACGATTGAAAACTCGCAACGGCCAAAACAATGACGAGCCTTCGTCCTATTTTCTCTCGCTCGGAATCCCGCCTATTTCCCCTCCCACAAATACTCGTAACGTAAATCGTCGTTCAACCCGCTCATCCATCCTTTAAAACGCCCACGCAAAGTAAAAAGCCAGAGCAAAGAGAGAGAGTCAGTTCTAATTCCTCCGACATCATCGCTTGCATAATTACGTGCGAGTACGGCTTTGTAGCATCGACGGCTGAATATCCTTTGTGCTACCGAAGTAAGGTCGCACCCGTCGTTCTCTTTCTCGGCTGGGAAAAGCCCGCGGCGTCGTCTTTGTGCCTCCGCATCCGTTTAGAGTCGGGCTCTGTATCCGTGTCCCTTCTTATCGTTACCACTCCGAGCGCTGATCGGACTGCCGTAAAATGTATTCTCCGGGGAAGGCTTTTCGTCTGCGCATCGATTGGACGGGGAAATTTTCATTGGGTAGCGGTTCGTTAACACCGAGTCGTTTTGTGGTTTTGTGCAAATTGGCGGAATATTCGAAGCGGTGGAAGAGGACATTTTAGTAATAATAGGTAATTATTATTTGAACGGGTTATTATTTATCATGGTAATTTATTTTATTTGAGTTATTAATCAAAACTTAATACATTGATAGTATTGCGCAAAATTGAAAACATAGAATATTAAAGATTCTATGTAAAATAAATAAAGCTGGAAAGCTAGAAAAGAATTCATACTTTTATGTATTTTTACGTACTTTCACATCTTAGATATTTTAAAAGGAGAAACTCGGAATATCAAATCTATAAACATCAGATATACCAAGCATTCCTTAATAATAAAACACGAAAAAAAGAAGAAATAACCGTATTATCCAGGAGTATATTCGTCCTCTTATTTAAAAAATGTAAACCCGGGGAAAATTTTTCCCCGACTTTTGCCGCTGTGCTCGGAAAAAAAATGCAGCGAACGTCGTAAAATGCGGACAGCAAAAATACAAGAAAAAGATATCAGATATACGCACAAGAAAGAAAACCCGGACAGAAAGAAGAAAGGCTGCCGTGCGGTTTAGTCGAAAGCGCTTTGCGAGATTGGAGTCGCCCGCAGTATCGTATATAGGTATCCGAATAAATTTAAGCTATCGCACCTGCGATTCTTCATGTTTATTTTAAAATCTAACGCCCTTCTTTCCTGCCTTTTTCAACTAAATAAAAAATTTTAATGCATTTAGAAACGGCGATGGAGTTGCAAGCTGAATAATGCAAGAGTCGGCAGATGCATTTTTAGAACAACGACTGTCCGAAACATTAATGAATTTCTGATATCTAATTTTAGTAGTCCAGAGTCGAGAAACTGTTGTTGTGCTTTCGAATCGACAGTTTGTCAGAGAATCAGATTCTCTTCTTAGGAACTTTACTTCACTATTTTTACATAAAAAGAATTAACAAGGTTACTTTTACACATTTTCCCAAAATAACCAACAGGAACCACCCATGCAACCCAATACAAATTAACAGATTAACTAATTCGCCCGACAAAACACAGCCTTCCAGCGCACTAAACTTTCTATTCCCAATCCCGGCAGCCTCGCCCGCCTACCGATCCCCAACCGGACGGGGGAATTATGCGGGAAACGCGTATATATGGATAACAATACCACATCTCTCCGGCAGGTTTGCATACGTTTGCATCATTGCGAGCGTGCCGCTGCTTGTCCGCTCGCACGAGCTAGTAAATCGAGAGGCTCGTTTACACGAAATTTCAGTATTCGTCGCGTTATAAGAGACAGAGATAGCTGTATATAGCTCCTCCGCGCCGCGGGGGCGGAAAATTTTCGGTGCGATCGTTCTCGAGACTCGCGGGGTGTCCCCCTGTTAACGACGCGCGGCGCTTCGATTGCGGGCACTGCCGCCGAGTTATGCGCGCATGAATATTCGCGCCCGGATGATTGTTTATATATACGTACTCGTCGATCGGGCCAAAATTTTATTAGGGGCCGACGCTTGTTTTTGAGGTTGATGGCTGTGAAAATGGGGAAGCGAGGTTAGTTTTTCATCGGAAGAGGGTAATATGGGAGATTCGAGGTGGTTATAGTGCTCATTGCAATGACTCGGCGAGCATTGAACGTGGATTTTGATGTTGCCAATAACTTGGAGTAGTATTGCTGGAATTTATTATTATTTAGAGAATTGAAGGATTTATCGATCGCATAAAAGGTTGGTGAGCAATAAATCCACTTGCGTGAACTTCTCGGTATCGGTGCTTCTTGTTTTAACAAATGCATTATAGATCTCTATTGTATAAAGAAATTATTAAAGTAAAACAAGTGCTGACAACTTATCTCTGATCAAATGAAATCTCTTTTCTTTTCAAAGCTGACTTGTTATTGACAGTTCAATAGAGTATATTTCTATTTGATTAGCTGCACGATAAGAAATCTATTCCGAGCGATTCATTCTCCTCGATTGAATATTAATCCTACTCACAACAAAAACTGTGATCTATACTCAAATAATTGATATATATATAATATATTTATTAACCAGAAAAAAATTACACGAAGTAATTTCTATAGAGGTAAACGCAGTTACCTGTACATATTAATCTG
>JAWWML010010250.1:0-30575 GCA_035047165.1 Ormyrus rosae | reverse complement strand
AATTTTGGGAAAAGGTAGATCTTTTATATGTTCAGAGCTGTATAGTTTTCCTGCTTATGAAACTTATTAGTTCAAAAGATATTAAAGTTTTATTTATTTCTTTTCAATTTTTTGAATAGCTGTATCTCGACGAATAATCGGTATTTTTTAATGATCGACTACTTATTTTTTTCGTCTTTAACTAAACTTTCAAAATTATAATAATTTTTCAAGTTCATCTACTAGTTTTTGTTTTATAACTATTTTAAATTATATATGGTATCGCAACTTTATATATATATATAACATATTACAGTCATATTTTTATTAGTATTATTATTTTATTATAATCTTTTACATAATTTTTAGCAATATAGTTCAAATAAAATAAAAAGAAGTACTTTTCTTTGGTTAATATTTTTATATGACTTAATTCCATCAAGCGTGAATGGAGTTTCAAAAATTCTGTTTTTTCGGACTTCAAAAATATTTCAATAACAAAATTTATAGTTAAATTTTGTTAGCTGTTCATTAAATTCTAAAATGGACATATAAAAATAAAATAATAATACAAACGAGATAATAATGGAACAATAAATTAGTTAGGAGGAAGCTAACTGCCAATGATTTGGCAGCGATTTTTTTTAACGTTTGATCAAATTTAATAAAACTAACGTCATGATTTTTTAAAATTATATTTTATTCAAAATGTATATTTGACGCTACTATCTTCACAGCTCATTTATTCACTTAAAAATTAACGACACCCCATACATATATTTTATATTTAATAATTGCAGTAATCCAAATCAGTTAATTCATTACAAGATACTGTGCGCACTACCTTAAACGAAAATTTCTTTACATTAAATAAAGGTAGTTTAAATAACATTACATCGGTACACTGAGAGAAAAGTTTAGTACAAATTACCATACTGCCTAGTAAAGCCGTCACAGACTGTCAAAAACCCAAAAAATTATTATACCCCAGTATAATTAAAAATTTGTGTTCCTAATGACTTTATAATGAGTTTTTGCTTCGGTGAAAATGCTAGTGAATAAAATGACCCTTCAATCCTTCAGGTAGAAAATTTACCAAAATTAAAAAAAAAAAAAATTAAAAAAAAAAAAATTAAAAAAAAAAAATTAAAAAAAAAATTTTAATTTCTTAGATATATAGGAAAATTTACCAAACAGTCTAGTAAAATTTCTTATAAAGTATAGTCATATTTTGGGTTTTGACAGTCTGTGGCCGCTTTACTAGACAGTATGGTAATTTTTACAAGATTATTTGTAATTTTTACTATATTTCTTCTCTCAGTGTAATGGCACAGCATAGAGAAATAGGGAAACGCCTATAAGTATATATAGGATAATAAACAATAAATTAATATAAATAATAGATTTCATATATATGGGTAACGTCTATGAAGATAAAATTTGCGTTCCTAATGACTTTATAATGAGTTTTTGGTTCGACGAAAATGCTACTGAATAAAATGAACCTTCAATCCTTCAGGTAGAAACTGTTGCTTCCCCGTAGGTTGCCGGTTTTTCCAAGCAATAAATATTCATTCTAATTGGTAACATTTAGATCGACCCACAGTACAGTTATTAGGCCCTTACTTTAAGTATCGATTAAGATCGGTCTTGCGGACGCTTTTGTATTTGTATTCCCTTAGGAAAAAAAAATTACTATGACAAAGCTTCTTGTAGGAGGAAGCAAAAATAAATTCATCTGTTATTTTACCCGGTAATAATTGATTAGAGAACAAACAAATCTGTATCAAAGTTTTTAATTTGTTTAATCTGATGCATGGTGATCAATTAAATCTAAAAACTGTGCAAGCTAAAAAAGTTGTTTTATTTCATCAGTCTCTTGAACAGATATTGAATATATATTCCGAACATGGAGGTTGAAAATAATTATTTTTGGTTAAATATTTTTCGGTCAGAAATGTTATTTTAAGTTACATGATTTTGAACATTCGTTATAAAAACAATGAAGAATGATAAATAAAACGTCTTTATTTATAATTATTACTCTTGTAAAACAAAAATATGCACTTTTTGTTACTTTGAATCTTTATAAAGCTTTATAAAAGTGCCTATAAGACAGACAAAAAGTTTGTAAGAAATTTCTTATAAATCTTTAGTTCTTTTTTTATAAAGAATTTTTCTTTTTTTTATATAAAATACTAAAAGCGATTGATTAAAAGGAAGCAAAAGTTAACAAACGAATAAGCTTATAAAACCGAAACCAAAGACAACAAGAAAAAGTTCTCTTGAAAATGTGGGTAAAGCTCCATAAACTGTTTTATGGAGCTTTTTAGGATAATCCTTTTAAGGTTTACAGCGTGCAGCTGTAAGGTGTCATTGATAATACTGCGCCGTATACTGAGCTGCGTAATGCAATTTTTTGCAATGTGGACTTTCGACCTGATGAGGTGTAATGGGATAATCCAGAGAGATGCATGGCCTTATTACCTTCGCTTCGACGTACAACAATCGTTGATCAAGACCTTTATTTCTGGATTGATTATTCATATTGTATTGAAACTGGTTTGTGAATAACAATGCTTTTAAAAGCTACAAAATTTATTGGGTTCGCAGATAATATTGTGGTAATTCGATAAGAATTTTTCTTTGTTCATTTGAAATAACTTTACCGTAATCCTTTATTAAACTGTTTTTACTTTATTATAATGTGGTTTATTCATCCTCTCGATTAACGATACCGAATGCGGATTGAGTGAAACTCGCTTTATTGTTAGTAGGAGATTTTTAATGTACAATTGTGTTTGTCATCGATGGTTTTAAGCCGTACGTTCCGCAAAGTACATGACAGTTTAAACTGAATTAAATGTAAACAATGAATGTTTACGATATTTAAATTTATCAAAATTACATTATCAATCTGAAAATGTTCATGCGTATAGCATATTTTTTTCATTTAATACAGTATGTATAAATCCGGAATATAAAGTGATTATTATATTATTTAGCGAGAATCAATCCATAGCTTACATTTCATCTGGTTTAAAAAGATTTATCGATTAAAAAGGCTGCCACACATTTGTGTAAATTCAAATTATGATTTTGCTTTGTAAGATATTTTAAGAATCGATCACTTCGTCTGTTCAAATATCGATGATTATTTTTCAAAAACCATATGATTCCTGACAAAATACAATTATAACATGTTTTTACAATAATTCCAAAAGTTACTATCACTTCCTCTAGGAGGAAATAATACAAGAAATTAAATATAAGACAACTAGAACTTAAAACATGATGTACTAAAGTATTTTCTAGGACTCTCGTAATTAACAGCAAGCGCCAGCCATTTATTTGACTCGACGGATTTCGGATCGCGTGTCCGCTCGACGTTCGGGAGTAGCTTTTCCGCGGCGAGCAAATATTTGCCCGGCGGTTCGTCGTTGGTGGCCGAACTTTGTTTTACACTGATTCGGGCCCGAAAATTTTCGGATTATATTTACAGGAGCTCGACTGACGCTTGATAGAGAATGAATGCAGTTTGTTCTGTCGATGGCCTTTTAGGGGGCTACGTTTGTCGGCCTTTTCATGTTGATAATTTACTACAAAAGTATAAGAGGAATATTGCTTTATTAAAATTAATTTATTCCATTCGTGTATGCGTACGAATTTCGAAATAAGTATTGAAATAATTTTGTTTAATGCAATCAACGGAGGCTTATAATGATGGGCGAATAATTGAAATAAAAAATGTTATACACGCATTGCTCCTTTTCTAAGGATGTATGCGCCAAACTGTATGTATATTCGCGCCTAAATATGCCTCAACAAGCCTTTTTCTTCCGCGAAATCTATGCAACATTCACGCTGGTATTGAATACCGGTATCTCCAGCAGTAGGACAGGTTGAATGAATTTCAATCCACAAAAAAGATAACTCCGGCGAACCCACTCGCGTAATCCGCAAACGCGCGTCGCGTTAATTCAGCCGCGAATATTCCTCCCGCACTCCGCGGCGAACAAAAAACGAAGGCCTCGACGATTTTGCATTCAAGTGCGGGAAGGAGAGAGGGGGGCAAGAGAAGGAGAAGGCAAAAAAAAAGCCGCTTGATGAGCAGCCGAGGCGTATTTATCGCGCGGTTAATTAAACCGCCGAATAAGGCAGTGGGAGGGAGAAAGAGAGAGAGAGAAAGAAAAAAAAAGCAAACGCGGGGAAGTAGCTGTCAAGTGGGGCTTTTATTCGGCCGCTGCCACCGGCGGCAGGAAAGGCCGCCTTCGTTCTTTTTCTCCGAGTGAAATTAAAAGCGTAAATTATAACGCTGTTTGAGAGGTCGAGCGCTCAAACAAAGGCTAAATTAAAAGATTACTCGGTTTCTGGGACGATTTTCATTTTTATTCCCCGAGACACGCCGCAATCGTCGCGACTCGGTGTACATACTCTTTCTCTCTCTGCTTTATGAAGAAGTACTGTTGATTATCCTTTTGCTTGGGAACCGGCGGAATTAACTACTTTCGTTAAAACGCTTGAAACTATTAAAATTTCTTTGTACAAGCGAAATACTAAAAACAGTTCTTAATATCTTTTCATTAATTTATGCAGCAGCTAACTCGCTGTTTGTTAATTCAAAAGCGGTCGATTCAATTTTAGAATGAAATTTATTTCATTGGGACGAAAGGAATGTTTCATTTAGAAAATTAACAATATACAATCGCTTTTACAGTTGTGTTTAGGTTTATAGTTCAAAGTATAATAATAACTCTTCACTTTTTCCGAATCAACTGCGAAACTTCTTGACAGCTGCAAAAAAATCCGTGCCGGCTGAAATTTCCGCTGATTTGAATAAACAGAGGTACAAAATTTTCGCGAGAGAGAAGTTTCCCGCGGATGCGTATAAAAATTATATTATCTGCAGTTCGTCGCGGCGCTTCAATTAGGATTCAGTCTTGCCGCCCGCAAGAAAAAAAGAACGAAACCTTACACGACTTTCAGCGAAGTTTTTAACCCCACGTGCTTGGAAAGACGAGACATCTCATACATAAGTCAGGCATCAAGATTTTCACCGCACGGACCCGCAGGGAGAGAGAGAGAGAGTGAGAGAGAGAGGGGGCGGCTTCACCTTACCTCCGCGCCTAATACCAAAGTTTTTAATTGCCTGAAAAATGAGGCGGGCGAAAATTGAGCTTCGCCGCAAGTGTAATTAGACGGGCGTTAAAATTTCAGGCGCAGTTCTCGAAACGCAATTTGAATGGCAATAATCGATATTCGCGAGTTTCTTTTTTTTTTTAATACGGGGATTTAATCACGAGCCTTTGCATTTGTGTGTGTGTGTGTGCACGGCAAGGGAGAACTATTTACCCGCAGTTTTTAATTAACAATCTACTACTAATTTAATTAGAGTGCGAGCAACGAAAATTGATTTCGCTGACGAGGGAGGCATTTTAAGAGCCAGTAGACCGTTGAAATTTAATGACGCGTTTTTATAGGCGCAGTTAATCGATGTCGGGCGCGGCTTTTTTGCGGAAGACCGCGCAAGCTTGACTGCATTCAAAATTAGTAAGATTAACGCCGCCTGCTTAATTCCTCGAGTCATGAATTTCATTTATTGCCTCGGCATTGTATCTATCCCCTTTATTTATCATAAAGTTTCTCCTTCCTCACCGTGCTTATAATTAGTTCGTTTGCTCCTAGGTGAGTATTTTTAGACCTACATTTTTTAGAGAATTTATATTCTTAAAAGTTAAATGCACATTATGGAAGTATGAATTAGGTATTTTCTCTGCAATAGCATTTGGGGTGGAGAACTATAATAGCAACAAAGTTTATAGCAGATGTATAGAATATTGTTACATATTTTGAATGTGAAACAATTCCAACAAATGTAAAACAATTTATACTATTAGACAAACCATTAATTACTTTTTTTTATATTAATATTTTTTATATTAATATTTTTATATTAAATGAAATGATGAGTTAAAAGGTAAACTTTGAACCAAAATAAAAGGTTAGGCGAGTTTGATGTATTCCACATTACCAATAATGTCAATCACATATTTTAATAACCAAAATTATAACTTATATCCAAAATGTCCTATTCCACATTATAATGCATGTAAATCACATACTTTACTTAACTATTTTACACGACATTTGCAATGATTTGTTATATTCCTAACAAACTAATTTTTACGAAAGAAAGTATGTAGACTTAAGAGGGCTCTTGCGTGAACAACTAGTCAAACAGATAGAAAAAATGAACTGAAATATTTACGTATACTTTCTGATTTAAAAATTAAAAAATGATTATTAATACAAAATTTTACTAAAACTAATGCAATTATTGTTCATTACCTATTGTAAACGAAAATAAATAGACAATAGCTTGATCACTTTTGCATAAGTGTCGATTTAAGAGGCCAAAATAAGGTCACCATAAGATTCAGCACATCTTAATGACCTACATCTTAAATAATTAAAAAAGTTATTACTGAGTCCGTAACAAACCGTGCAAGAGCCCCCTTAAGTAATATATTGATCAATTACAAATAAGTCTCATGATACTTAGGGGAGACCGGGGCGATGTGGCCATGTTTTTACACTTTTTATTTCTGAAGCATAAAAAAAAAAAAAAAAAAAAAAAAAAAAAAAAAAAAAAAAAAAAAAAAAATTGAATGAATATAACGACGTTGTAGTATAGAAATGCTTGTGTTCAAACAAATTTATTTTTTAGAATCATTTTAAAATATAATGGCAATAAGAAGTTTTAATACGATGGTATTATTAGTAATACAATTTCGAAAATAAGTGCAATGGAGCAGCTCATTAAATTCAAATTTGGTACATTTTCCAAAAACTTTCTAACATTATCTATTTATGCCCACGTTTTCTCATTGGTATATGTGGTTAATGTATTAGGTTTTGAGAATAGCATTGTTCGCAGAAAGGTGCAGGATATTCAGGTATCTTCTAAAAGAAAGACGGCTCTCGGATATTCCCCTACCAAATTTTTCCATCCCTTCCTCCTTGAAACTGAGGACCACTTATATAAAGGTCGATTCGGCCCTCGAATATCAGTTTTGAACAGCAGTTCAAGCATCGCAGATCGAAAATGACACCAACAATCAAGAAGATGCACTCCGAAAAATATAAAAGGTTCTTTATGGAAAAGTTGAGTCAGTTGCACCATGCCGAGGGAAAATTAGAAGCTTGGAAAAAACAATGTCGCATGATGAAAATCAAGAATAAAGAGCTCCGTAAGTAGTATTTCTTAATAATCTTAAAAAATTGAAATCTATTTGTATTTAATACTCAAAACTTTTGAACATTAGTTTGTCTTATACTGAATAAGTTTTAATTGAAAGTGATAATTATTGAAATTCTGTGTTTGGTCAAAAGATGTTTAGAATTGAATAGAATAAATAATACATAATAAATGTGAGGGAAAAATTTTTAATATATTTTTTTTATTGCAGGTGATCAAAATTTCGGCTTAAAACTGAAACAGATTAGATTGGAATCAGAAGGCGTGAAGGAACGCAATAAACTCCAAAAAAAAGTAAAAACATTAAATCGGCGATTCAAAAGCGCTAACGATTATCTCAACCAGTTGGAAAAACATAATAAAAAACTTCAGGAGGACAATGAGCAATTGAAATCTCAAAAAGAAAATTCAGCAACAATTGAGGAAGTGAAAAGTTTAAGAGTAGGAAATCGCAGTCTCCAATGTAAGTTTTAATACAATCCTTATTAACATATTAAATGTTACTTATTCAAAGTATTCTGTTTATTTTGCTATTCCATTATCACAATATTTATTTTAATTTTTTTATTGCACAAAATAAGTACGTATTTACTGATGAAAATTTTTTGGTGAAAAATATTTTAAAAATCATCTTCCAAATTTACGCAATTCTTTATTTATAGTGCTGCACTGAAATAAAAAAAGATATGTAAAAAAAGTTTAATAATTAAAGTTATTAATTAATAAATCTGAGTTTTATAAAGTAATTATTAATATATAAAGTAATCCTCTTTTAAAAAAGTAATGGGTAAAATCTGTCATCACTATAATAAGACTATTTTGATTGGTTGTTATTGGCAAATTGGATTTGAAAAGTTTGAATTGTTATTCTACATATACTCTGGATAAATAAATAAATTTAAACTAATTAAAATTATATTTTAATCGCAGAGATAAATACGTTAAAAATATAGCTAGTTTATTATTAAAAAAACCATCATTCTCATATAACATTTTTTTTAATATTTACAGGTAATAATATGGAGCATCATGCAATTATGGACCAGCTCGAGGTTGAGAAAGAGGTGCATTAATCAACTAGTGTATACTTGTGAAAAATCAAAAGTTAAATTAAGTTCAATTAGAATTTAAGCAAGTTTATTTTTCACGGCTGAGAAGATATTCGTGATCAAAAGAATGTAAATGTTATTAATTAATGTTATTTAAAAAATTTTATCCGAAAATATTGTGTATAATTAATGTAAGTAGCAGGAACTAATTGTATATCTATATAGTAATAAGTAATAAGAATAAAATGTAACGACTGCTTCATGTAAATAAAAGAATTTTATTCTAGTAAATAAACTTTTTATTTCAACCGAGCCAACAATCAAAAAATAGTAATAGCTTTTTAGTGTAAAACGATAAAATACTACAAGACCGTGAGAATTGTTTCCCATTTTGAAAATGATTTAACTAATACAATTTAACACAAAAGTTAGTTATGAGGAGAGTTTACTAAATTTTATAACAAATTGGCAGAATAATTAACAGATCCAAAGCAACTAACGCTTCCAATTCCACGCAGCCGAACAATCGTTTTTCACACATACATAAGCAAGCCAACCTACGAAACAGAGAAGGCCGCCTGCAACAGTACATCTGTCGTGACCCAGATTTTCGCCATACAAGCCCATCAAAACAGACAATTACACGGCGCCCAATTCAAACTCGACTCCTTATCAGGGGTCCGCTGAATACGAAATGCACGGTAGCAGCAGCAATCCTCCTTGCGGCATTCGGGGCGCAAAATTGAATTTCTCTCCGGGGCTGCTACCGTTGCTTCGAGCGCCAAACGGCGAATCAATCTTGGTGAATGCGAGAGAGAGAGAGAGAGAGAGAGAGAGAGAGAGAGAGAGAGAGAGAGAGAGAGAGAGAGAGAGAGAGAGAGAGAGAGAAAGAGAGAGAGAGAGAGAGAGCAGTTTCGGTCACGGTCGGTTACTTTAATTGAAATTCATTAGGCGATATAGCCCCGGACTTTTGCCGGAGGAGCGAGGAGCCGAGGAAAATCTGCTGGAATAATTCAGAGATTAAGACGGATCGGAGAGCAGAGCCCGAAGACGGTACTCGGGGATTCTCGAGCGGCGACTTATTTCACTTGTGCTACTTTTCGGGAGAGAGCCAGTCGATTTTCGAGGATTTTAACGGCTTATTGATCGCCTTTTTTATTATACCCGCTAGAATTGCTTTCTGGGCCATTTAGATAAAATTTGTCAAAGAATATATCTATTTCGTGCTTTTGGACGAGTGACCTTTTATGCGAGCCGTTCTTGAATTTTTTAAATCTAGCAAACGTATTATATTGTATTGAATCAAGAACTCACTTTAATAATGAGAATTTTGCATTACGAACAATTTTAACTAATGGAAATCTAACAGTTATGAAAATTTCAGTTTGAATTACGCATACCGTATATACAATTTTAGTATTTGAATTTGCCTAGAAAATTGTCGAGATTTTATAATCATTTCTCGTACCTCTAAATTTTTCAGCAATTTTTTTCTAATTACATCGAAAAGTACCTCATTAAGACTAGCGACCCGAGATCTTCAAAAACGGCTCAGAACTTTTAGTTTCACCTCCACCTATCGATGTGACTACTTGTAACTTTGCGCGAGCTTTATTTCAAGCATTCTAAGAAAAACGCTTACCCACGGGTCATGGAGAGAAAAAAAAAACAAATTTTTTAACTAGAGCAATTAGAGTAATATTTCTCGCGCGTCGTTGAGCATTGCCGCTGAATTTTCAGATATGAACATTTCGAGTCACTCTCGTGGTGGTTATGCGCGTAGTAATTAAAGTCGCGCGCGACTTCTCTCTCTCTCTCTCTTTCTTTTTTTCGAGCTGGTATTAACAGAGGGCTGCGAAAAATTATAATTCAAGGTCCTCTCGGAGGCTAAGCCTGGCATCGACAAAGTGGATGCCATTATAAGCAAGTGGCCGTAGCGCGCAAAAAAAAAAAAAAAAAAAAAAAAAAGAAAAGGGGGAACCCGCGCCGTAAAGGGAAATTTTCAACCTCCCCCTTTTAATCCTTCCCCGCAGTCGGTCTTCTGCGTTTATTTTGCCCTCTCCTCCCCTCTTAATTTTCCTGCTGTCGCCTTGTTGCGCGAGTTGTTTTTAATTTTTAGCGCGGCATTAACGAACGAGAGACTTTCCTTCTGCGGCTTTTTTGAGTTACTATGGCGATATATTTTTGGCATTAGTTCACTTTGGCCGGTGTGTGTGTGTGTCTTTTAATTTCTGGAAGTTAATTACGCGACCCGCTGGGCCAGAATTTTGGTCGGCGAGCGATTCTCGAGGAGGTACGCGCGATTTGACGTTTTCCTCTCAGATGCACTTTCCACGGAAAGGGAACTTTTCAACGCTCCCCCGGGAAGCTCGGGGGAAATATTGTTTGCATAAAGCATTTCGCGAGAATTCCGGCCGAATTCGGAGGGAGACCGATATTGCGTATGTATTAACTTTTTGAATTAGGCTCTGTAATGTTTTTTTTTTTTTTTTTTTTTTTACTATCTTGTCTTGCAAGATTTTATTTCTTGCGTCTATTGAATATTGTTCGTTATACGATGAAAATATAATTATTGTGAATATTTGAACAAAAAGCTTTTTTCAAGCCCCACTGACGAGTCTTGGTGAGCAACCTTGAGACGAAACGCCTAGGCTTCCTCCAGCCTCCTACAGTTCAGAAGTGTGATAGTGGCCCATGTGTCTGTTCTGACGGCTTTTTGAGGTGCGCTCTGTCCTCGTGGCTTTGTGAGTCACGAATGTATGTGACCGAGGACGGTAGTGGCACGAGTGTGGCTGTCTGACAACGGAGTATGATGTCCCCGTAGCATACGGCGATGATCGAGGACGATCATAGTTGTCAGAATGGCCGAATTGAAGGCATTTTATGGTAGGAGAGTTGGAGGAAGAGCCTGGGCGCCTTTGGGTGCCCGCCCGACTGGTCGCTAGGTGGCGTAGCGCCGGGTTTGTCGCGCTCACTAGCAGACCAGTCGAGGCAAGTGGATATATGTATCCGGGCTCAGGGGGTACTCATGGCATCTGGGGCAAGGGTTGTCCATCGTCAGCCCCACTGACGAGTCTTGGTGGGCAACCCTGAGACGAAACGCCTAGGCTTCCTGGTTTTGTCGAAAACCATTTGATCGACGGACATCTTGTCGAAGAACTTTTGTCGAAAGGACGTTTTGATCGAAAACCTTTTTGTCGAATGGTTTTTTGGTCGAATGTTTCTTTTCTAAGGGCCCCCTGAAATCCCGGCCCTCTAAAGGTTAAATAACATTACATCGCTAATGTCACAGCATGGAGAAATAGGGAAAAGCCTATAAGTACATAGCTAATTGTCATTTTCACAATTTTTTTAATTATTTTGTATAAAAATTTTGTTTCTAGGACATTTTGTCGAAACCTTTTGATCGAAGAAAGGACGTTTGATCGAAAAGTTTTTGATTGAAAGGACGTTTGGTCGAAAACCTTTTGGAATGGTTTTTTGTCGAATAGACGTTTTGCGGAATTTTTTTTTTTTTTTTTTTTTTAATATATATGGGTCATTCCGCTGGAAGTCGACAAATCGCTCTAGCGGGGGGGGGGATTGATTTTGCTGTCGATGTTTATATGAAATTACATATGAAAAAAATAACTTTTCCAAAGTTTAAGACCCCAAGGTTCCCTGTGACGATCGCTATAATTTTTCAAAGTTTCAAATTTCGTCATGTTAACCAAATAAGGTCTGGTCTGACTCATTTTTTTCCTCTTTTCATGAACTTTAAAAAAAAAATATTGCGATCTAAAATATTAATTTCGATAATGCGCGAAAGCCGCACATATATTTATCAATTTTTGCAATGTTCGACCCAACTTGAAATCAGTATATCTCGTGACTGATTTGGAATTTTTGAACGTGTCACCTCTCCTTTTTTTCGTCTTTCCAAGAGCTTTAAATTATTCTCTTACCTCTTTTAGCTTTAAAATTTTTCATGTTCAAACATAATCTCTTTTTCCATTATCTGTAAAATCAATGATGAGTAGACTTTTGAAACAGTAATTCAGACAAAGAATCGATCTGTTTTTTCATTAATAGGAATAATCGTATAATACGAATAAATCGCCAAAAATTTAATTAAATTTGGGCATAAGACGTTCAATACTAAGAAAAAAAGTAATTGTATCATATTCTACATTAAAAAATGTAACTTCCCTCAAAATTTCAGCCAAATCGGAAAAAAATGAAAAAAGATATAAAGGTGTCAATTTAGCTATTTTCGAAAAATAGACAACATTTAAATGTTTCCACAAAAGACCATTTTTATCGAAATGCAACGTGTAAAGAATGAATTTAAATCTCTTAGAAATACGAAAAAAAATGAGAGGTGACACGTTCAAAAATTCCAAATCGGCCACGAGATATACTGATTCAAAGTTGGGCTGCAAATTGCAAAAATTGATGAATATATGTTCGGCTTTCGCGCATAATCGAAATTAATATTTTGGATCGCAATATTTTTGTTTTAGAAGTTCATGTAAAGACCAAAAAAATGAGTCAGACCAGACCTCATTTGGTTAAAATTTCGGCCTGCTGGAATTTTGTGAAAATTGCTCAAAAATGACGAAAATCGAAACTTTAAAAAATTCTAACGGCCGTCACAGGGAACCTTGGGGTCTGAAACTTTGGGAAAGTTATTTTTTTTATATGGAATTTCATATAAAAAATCGATAACAAAATCAATGACTCCCCGCCATAGCGATTTGTCGATTTCCAGCGGAGTGACCCATATATAAAATTTTTCGATCAAATGTCCATTCGACAAAAAAATCATTTGACAAAATGATTTTCGATCAAAAGGTTTTCGACCAAACGTCCGTTCGACACAACGTCCTTTCGACAAAAGTTCTTTGACAAAAAAGTTTTCGATAAAACGTCGTAGAACCAAAAATTTTAGCTAAAATGAGGATAATAAAAAATAAATTAATACAAATAATAGGTTTCCTATATAAGGGTAAACGTCTATGAAGATAAAATTTGCGTTCCTAAAGACTTCATAATGAGTTTTTGCTTCGACGAAAATGCTACTGAATAAAATGAACCTTCAATCCTTCAGGTAGAAACTGTTGCTTCTCCGTAGATTGCCGGTTTTTCCAAGCAATAAATATTCATTCTTATTGAGGTAACATTTAAATCGACCCACCATACAGTTATTAGGCCCTTACCTTAAGTACCAATTAAGATCGGTCTTGCGGACGCTTTTGTATTTGTAATCGTTCCTTGGGGAAAAAAAAAAATTACTATGACAAAGATTTTAAAAGATTTTATGTATATGTTTTAAACTCGAATATGGTCGATGGCTGAAGCTCCACCGAATTCGTGTAGATGTTGCTGATAATTGCAAATTTGCAAATTGATTTTGATGTTTATTTAGACTTATTGGTTTTTCTTCTTATTCTTGTATTAGTTCTAGTAAATTCCTCTGTGATTGAAGGGACTTTTACATTGATTTGACACGAAACACTTTGAATTTAAATAATTTGACTATCGTTTAGAGGACGGGAATTTTTAATTTCTCTTGCTTTTCTATAAAAATTGGGTAAATGTGATATCTGATATCTGAAAACTAACATAGGTAAAGTTTCTACCATGGGTATGGCTCGTGTAGGGGCCCCAGACGACACGAGTACTCCATGAGTCCGGATACATATATCCACTTGCTTCGACTGGTCTGCTAGCGAGCGCTAAGCCACGTAGCGACCAGTCGGGCGAGCACAAAAAGGCGCCCAGGTTCCGCTCACTCCCCAAGGCCTTCCTCTAACTCTCCCACCACAAAATACCTACATTAGAAAAAAAAAAAAAAAAAAAAACCGCGAACGATGAAAATCCGTCCAGCAGAAGCTGTGATCCAGGTGTATACGCACATACACATTTATTCTTATTGTCGACACCTCAAAATTCAATTATAACATGCTTTTAGAGCAATTCCAAAAATTACTATCACAAAGCTTCCTCTAGGATGAAGCAAAATGAATTTTCTAATTGAATTAACACAAAATCCAGCTTGAAACTTTCCTTACCTTAATGAAACAGCCGCGCGAGAGAGAGAGAAACCGAGAGACATCTCCCACCGAAAAATTACGATATTACGTCTCAATGTGAAGCGGCGGCACTCCGTGAAAAAAAGCGCGGAGGAGGGGTCGAGAGAGATCGCGATTCGCCGCTCAATTAATCTCTTTCGTGCGATCGCGCCGGCTGCAGCAGCAGCGACGAGTCTTCCGCGCAATTATCGGTCCTGAAATTCTCGAGGATCCTCTCCGAGAGACCCTCCGGAGCGCGATGGAATCGATACAAAAGGTGCGGAGCAGCCGAACGTCGAGATACCATCCGGCTCTCTCCCTCTCTCTCTCTCTCTCTCTCTCTCTCTCTCTCTCTCTCTCTCTCTCTCTCTCTCTCCGAGCCGACGACAAAGACGGAAGGGTTTGCTGGCAACTTATTGCAGGCTTTGCCGCGAGTCGCGTGACCGGAATTATGATCGTTATACTCGCTCTCGGCTTTCTCTTTCGCCGAGGGGCAGCGCCTGACGTGTTTCTTAGGCGTTGGTATACTTAAAATAGTGCCGCTTTATTATTTATCGCCCTCCCCGGTAAAGCTGCACATGAGCCATCGAGGCGCTCTGCCGGCCTCGTGGTATTCGGCTTGATTTATTATGATGTTGCGGTTTTCGATTAATCGGAAGGCGCCGGATAAAGTTGTTTCATTAGTTTCAATTAATTTTATGATTCTTTAAAGGTCATAACAATATATGTTTCGTGAAAAGATTAAGAACAAAGATCTTTTTTCCGAGCACGACTTTAAAGCATCTAAGATTTTTTTTCTTATTTTCCCAATTTTTCACATACGATCCGCACTGATGCAATACGCGCGCGGCCTCTCGCGAAATCTTTTAAAAAATGTATATGATTAAGAGGTCAGCTCATCCTCTCCCGAATTTCCGAGAGCGGGGCGAAGGAGCGGATACGACACCGCTCTCGGTAAAGCCCGTCGTTTTTCAAGCGATTCCCCGGGAGCGAGAGAGAGAGAGAGGCAAATCCGAGGCGCGAGGAGAGAGGCGATCGACGCGCGATGGAATAATAAAACGGGGCGAAATGACGAATATCGGCGAGGCGCGGCCGGGAATTTTCAAGGAGCTCCGGCCCCCCGCCGCGTAATTGTCGCCGATTTGTAATGAGTAATGCGCCAACCGTGACCTTTTTACGCCGGGCGCGAGACTTGGGAGTTAAGCGGGTGGCCGATGCGTGATCGATGGGACTGTTTATTGGTTGATGCGGAGTGTGATTCCGGAGCGGCGGTTGTTTGCCGAGGGGACGGGGAATGTCGAGTCTTGATTAATTGACTAATTGATATTTTTCAGGTATTGTTTGAGAGAAAGTAATGGCAGGATTTGAGATAAGTCTTATCGAGGAAGGGAAGGCAAATGAAAGTAGCACTGGTGGAATAAATTAATTTTGTAGGTTTCGCGTAATTAGAATTTTGCGAAATAGATGTGCATGCTTCTACCTAGACAATATTTGGACGGAAAATTTAATTAAAATGCTGACATTATAATTAACGAATTATCGTACAGTGGAAGGACTTCCATTTCATAATTACAAAATTATGACAGTAACAAAGGATTGTATGTCCATCTAATTATCGTAAAGCAATGTTAAAATATTAATAATATTACAGGCTGCCTCTATTTACCATAAAGTACGTGCCAGCAATTGCGCGGAGAGAAAAATTCAGGAAAAATTACTAACTTTTTTGTAAAGCGGTAACAGACTTGCCGTAAGCCAAAAAATTACTAGACTTTTTAGTAAAATGTACAAAAAGTTTGGCAAATTTTACTAAAAAACCTAGTGATTTTTTGGCTTATGGCAACTCCGTTACCGCTTTACAAAAAAGTCAGTAATTTTTCCTGAACTTTTCTCTCCGTGTGTAAACAAAGCTAAAGCGATTGACAAAAGTCGGCCTTTTAATTTCCTTGTCGCTCTCCTCCTATTTTCTTTGCCCACTAAACAAAAAGGTATATAATACACATCAGTAGGTCGGGAAATTGCTCTTTTCGGGGGTCGCAGCCGCGCGAGAATTGCGGCGGGCCACTCGGCGGTCAACGTAAATACGCACTGGGAAGTTTCGGTCTCGCAGCCTGGCAAAACACGTCTTTCGCGCGCGGGATGTGCTCGTTTTCTTTGGGGGCGGCGGCGGCGAGCGGCGCACCACCACTACCAACGTGGCGCACTGCGGGGATGGGTGGCATTACGTATGCCCGGGACACTCGGGAGTTTACGGGAGACGCGTCGCTTACGTGCACACGACGACGACGACGAGGTCGAGGAGGGCGCGTTTTGCCCGCAGACTCGCCCGGATTAGCGGGGGGCAAGTTGCGCAATGAATTTGCGAAATGGCGGTCTCAGTTCCGCGGAAAAACGGTTCGGGGAACGCGCCGTTTCGAAAAGTGATCGCGGTATTGAGTTATTTCCTTGAGCGGACCTCTTTGCGGTGATTCGGCTTTAAAATGCGATTTGCCAAAATGGGGTCCTCAAAAGACGCCTAAGAAATACGGCTATGGTTCTAGGTATAGTATACTATACTAATATATTGTAAAATAGATTGAGATAATTGATATCACTGATAGTGATTGTAAAAATTCTTTTACAATCATCTCTAAAGTCTTTCAAAGATAAAATGGTTTTCAAAACGTAATTTGTTAATGTATTGAAAATGAGAAGCAGCTTTAAAAAGTTAGTACTGGGTAGATTGTACGATAAATGCATACAAACAGTTTATTTAAGGGGGCTTGAGACCCCCTAAAATTGTAAATATTACGAATATTATTAAATTGTTATTTATTCAACTTAAAAAGCTGTAACTTTTGCCAAGGAGCGTCAAATACAAAAGTTGGTACGATTCTTAGAACTCGTAATTACTATTAATAATCAAGCGATCCAGCGAAGCTACGTACAAATCCTTTCATTCTTCAGGCCAACTCTGCAGGGAAGAGTCCTGAATGCGCGAGATTCCGTATTCATATATCTCGTTCCAGCAGGCGAAACACACCGCAAACGTCGCCCGTCGTCGTCCCAGGACGCAAATACAAAGTACAACGTAAATTAAGGTTTGATGGCGGGATGTGTGTAAAGCGGCTGAGGGTCGATTAATTAATGTGCCTCCTCTCTCTGTCTCCCTCCCCCCCTCGCGGATGACATTAACCTGGTGCGCGGCGCGCTCTCGTACACAGCGCGGTTGCCCAGTAATTTGCGCGCGATGACGCCGCCGCCGCCGCCGCCGCCGACGACGACGACGACGACGACTCGGCGCTCTAAATGCTAATGACAAAAAGCGCCGAGGGCGGTTAACGGCCCGCGACTTACGGCGTCGGATAATTAAACGGATTAATCCGCCACGGGGGTGTGTTTTCGGACCACGCCCGCCGGTAATGATAAAAAGGCCAGTCGTTTCCGCTCCCGCTGCTGCTGCTGCTGCTGCTGACCTTCGGAGGAGAGAGCTGCAGACGGAAGGTTTAACGCGAATGTAATTCGCGGGCTCTTGAGGGCAAAAAGGAGGAAACTGGGTGAGGTCGGGCTTGGAACTTTAGTGCGATTGCAGGGAACGAAGGTGCTTGAGGAGGTGAACTGAGAAATTAGGGGATACAGAGCTGCTGTTTTTTTAAAGAAAAATATTGCTCGCGCCAAATTCAGTATTAAATAATTCTGAGATATAATTCTTTCAAACTGAATGGCCTAGAAATAAACGAAAAAGCCTACCTCGAAGAATACACCCCTCTCGAAATTCTGAATTTCCAGCGGCAAAATAACCGAGCACTTTTTTTTTATCAGCCGGCAAAATCAGCAAACTCCGAAAGCAGCTCGGCATATAAAAATCGCGTGCGAAAAGGGCCGCGTACCACCACCGAGGCTCTCGCGATCCTTGTGTGCAGACATCGTCAAGGGTGCTGCTCGTCGCGCACTCATCATCGTCGAATTTGCATGGCGCGCAAAGCCCGCGCGCGCGCTCCTTCATCATGAATAAGTAGGCGATAACGGGGCGACGTGCGTGCGGTATAATGTAACAGATCGCAGCGCCAGCCAGCCAGCCAGCCGTAAAGTTGATTAAGAAAGCAACACGTAATGCGCGCGGCTCTCGACTGCTTACGTGCGAGTAATTTCTTATTCCGAGGAGCTTTGCTCGGCGCTCGGCGTCTCTCGGGAGTGGGAATCATCGGAACGTTTGCGAGAGAGAGTCGTTAAGTATTTTCGGAGGGATATTAAGTGGCGAGAGGAGGGAAACAGGTATGGAAGTATACTGGCGGTGTGGCTTGGTGCGCTCGTGTATTGGCAAAGTGATTAGCATCATCTGTGCGGCGACACCGCGTGTTGCCGCGCTTGTTGGCGCGCCACACTCGCTTTCTATATGCTCTTCCGGTAGATTATGATGCCGGTCGGATAATTTTTGAACTCGTCTCTGGAAATTGGAAATGTCCCCTTTTTTGAATAAACAAATAAATAAAGCTCGATATTAACTGGAATAAACGAGGTGAATTCGTTTGGCTGACTATATTCGAGCTGTACTACTAGATTTTCGTTTCTTAATCAGATTGTTCAAATAAAAGATGTAAAATTGTTCAAAATTCTACAATTTGTTAATAATAATCACTGGTAGGCGCTTAAATCATTGACATGAGATTTCGTTAGTGTTCGAAATTCGACATGACATGATGAACTATAATGTTATTAGGTATCTGACCTAGATATTCAACACAGCCTCTATAATATCATGATTATTACCCATTTATTACCGCACTTCATTTCTGTACTGCTACTTAATTTTTTTAGAGGTATGTTTAGATCAAGAAATCATTTTTTTTTTAAATCAAAACATCTGAAATAAAAGTCTATAAATATAAAAAAAAACTCTTTTGTTCATCTTTTCTTCATATATTTTTTTTTTATTTAAGAGTTAAAATACATAGTTTTTAAATAAAAAAAACATAAAAAACCGATTAACAAAAAGTGGCACATATATCTTACTGCCTTGCAAAGTGTTAAAATCAATTATAAACATTTCTATACAATTTTAGAACATTATTTTACTCATACCTCCTAAATTTCTACGAACCTCTCTTTGAACAACCACTTATCATCCTTCATGAAATATTCAAGACTACACCGAAAAGATTCTTGGCCCACAAAACTTTCGCCCAAAAATGAAAGCTACCCAAGCAGCTACCTTCCTCCCAGATCCCGCGAAAATAAATACCTCTTACACTTTATCACCTTGCTTATCACTCGCGCAGCATCATCAAATACCGCGCTAATCATAGCCCGAGCCGGCGGTTTCTTTTACAAAACACCGTTCAGCCCTCGCCTCCCACCGCGGCCACCGCTTCTCTCTCATCCACTTCCGAGCAATTTTCCCTCCGAGCCCTCGGCCTCTCGGCACAATACTTCCTGCGGCGGCTCGTTAAAAGAAAGTTTGATGCTCGGGCGACACGGCATCCGGACATAAAGCATCAGCCGCGCGGCGGCTGGCGATGATCCCCCGGCTGCCTGCCGCGCGCGTAACCCGGAGAGAGAGAGAGAGAGAGAGAGAGCCGCGCGGCGCTGCAGCGTATATACGTACGTGTAGCGCCGGGGGAGGCTGCCGCTGCCGCTGCTGCTGCCACGCCCAGACGGCCCGACGTACACACGCGCGTGCAGCCTGGAGAGACTCGTGTGCCACTTATTTCGCGGCTGCTGCCGCGGCCGATCCGCCGCAGAGACGCGAGAAGGTGAGGACTTCGCGTTCGCGGGGACTGGGGGGTTTGCGAGGGCATTGATCGGTGGAGGTGAATAAGGCTGGGATTCGCGGAAGGGTGGACACTTATTTTGGTAATAAGCGGAACGTGTTTTGGAATCACAGAGCTGTTAGCGATGTCGCAAGGTAATCCGTTATAAGTTTGTTCTGTTGGATGGGATGCAAAGGCATGGATAAAACAGCGAAGCATGCTTTATGACAAACGTTTCGATGCAATATCAAGGATAAAAATTCTTAAGCGTTATTTTTACTAATTAGATGAATAACTTCCCTCGTAGAAATCTCAATCCAATTTTTCGGTCGTTAATAGGTATTTTGAATTGGAATTCAGTAAAAGTGCGAAGAAAAGGGGAGAAAAATCCTATTTCTTGTTCTATTTTTTGCCCATCAGTGAAACGCTTTTTCCGATCATTTTGAAACATTTAATGGGTTAAAAAATAGAATGAATTCTGAAATTTCTATTTTTTCGGTATTTCCAAGCTTGTTATATTAGCCAGTTTAGATACCTTAAAAAGATCTAAGAACTGGATTGGGAAAATGACGACGAACCGAAATTCACATTTTGCTTAATTTCTCACGGAGGAAAAGTTATTAACGTTTATTAGTTTAAGCTGCTTGTCTGCATTTTTGTAAGTTATTCGCAGCACTTAAAAGCTTTTTAAAAACATCACCAGACAAATGAGAACATGAGAATTCTATTAAATGCTTCAAAATCACCGAAAAAAGCGTTTCACCACAGCCTAAGAACAAGCAACTTTTCATAGCGATTTTATAGATTTGAAAATCTACCAGGTTTCTCGGGCATACATTAAGAATCAAAAGATGTATATTTTAATTTATTCATGTTAATTCACTATTCATAATTAAATATATGAGAACAATATGATACAAATGAGAACAATAGATCGAGATAATGTACCCTCTGCAATAAGCCGAACCCTTTGAACAGCCATGTTTTAAATATATGCTGCTCGACGGTAGCAATACAAATGGCATCTATTCATGTATCTGCTTAATAAAAACTTTATAATGCTTATATTCAGAGCAATTAAAAACTGATTTAACGTAGATGATAACGTGCTAAAAATATTTTATTGCACTTCAATTCATCAGGATATATACGTACAATAAAGAATATATATTCTTTGGAATACCGCTTAGCGATCGCATATTTTTCCGGGAAGATGAGAGCAGGAGAAATCAATTTCGCGACTTTCATTTTCAAGTGGGGGGGGGGGATTTAGAGCCCCCCTGGGGTTCAAATCAAAGTCGACTTTTACCGTATCGGATTTTATGATTGGCTTATTTTCATCGCATAACTGCACTCGCGCGCAAAGTGCGCCGTTCAAATAAGCCGGCACGCCGAGCGTTCAAATGTATCAGGCGCATAATGGGCATTGGCGCTTTCGCTTTTGGTTTTTTCCGAATCGCAAACCGGTCTTCTGAAAAATTTCAAATAAAGGCAGGATCTCTTTTCCGCGAGAGAGAGATAAGCATCGATTGCCTCTCGGCGCGTATGAAACTTTTCAAAGGTTGGGGTTAATTACATACTCGAACGAGTACTTTTAATAAAAAGTGGAGCTTCAAAGTTATTGTGAGCGAAGATTGATCGAAATTTCCTTGTCCGTCCGTCAAAAAAATCATGCGATCTTTTCATTTATTCATCAGAGTAGAAGAGCAATGTATTTATTCGCTATTTTATAAAGTACCCAAAAACCCAAAAACATACCTAAATTTACAAACTGATATTTTAGAAAAGTTATTCCCACTGATCCCCAATAGAACCCAACACAAAAAACTTCAATTCCAGCATAAAATTTTTTACCTTTCCCTCCTGAAAAATCATTCTATTCTTCTTACAAACAAAGCCCAGCTTCGACACGGGGGAGGCGAAAACAAATCTACGCACCTTATCAAATCCGCGATTGCAGGGCGCGTAAAAAATCGTGCTCGGCGCTCGGCGCGTCGAAAGAAAAGTGAAAAGCCATAGATTTCGGAGACGCTCGGCACGTATATATATATATATATCCGCGCAAAGCCGTACGCATTTGCTCGGACTCTCTCCGGTCGGCGAGAGAGAGAGAATCCATTCGTCGCCTTCGTCGGGGACAAAGACGCGCGTGATCAAAATAAAATCATCATCTCCGGAGCTGACCCCATTTATTTCCCTCTCCGCGTCCCTCTGTCCCCCCCGTCGCGGAAATAAATATAAATGGGGGACGGGAGACGGATGGTGTTTAACTCATTTTTAGAGCTCGGACGGATCGACTATTGTTTTGACGATTCGTCGAGGATGTAAGAATTGGGTGGCGAAAGAGGGGATGCGGAGGATGGGGGTCGATTTTTATCTGGATTTCGGGGGCGCGATTTTCATGCAAATGTAACGCGCTGCCGGAAGACTCGAGGCTCCCTGGTAGTTTCGAAGGTGAGATCTGAGGGGTGAAAGTTTTAATGACCAGGTCGTTGCGTGCTGGTGAACTGCTTAATTTTCATAAATGTCGTAATTAACTTGAATTACCGAGTTTTTTTTTAGGATTTTATTGTCAAAATAATTATTTCTTTACTTCCGAGAAATGCGTTTGTAGTTCGAAAACAGTTCCTCAAACTAAAAACACCCTTCAGAAAATTCTGAATTAAAAACTTCCTTTTCAGGTCGCCCGTTACGTCCAACGATAAAATATACCAACAATACTCTAGCAATAACATTCCCCTTTTACATCGCGTCATCAGTAAAGAACGTCCCGGCCGAAATAGACGATAAATTTCGCAAGCAACAGAAACTTCTCGCCCGTTCCCCCGTAGGAGAACTCTCCCGCCGCGTATTCCGCGGCGACGACGACGCAAGAAACGAGAAAAGGGAGTCCTCCTCTCCCGCGAGCGCGACTTAATAATCGCCGAAATTTATCTCGAGAGCTCCGGCTGGCAGAGACTGGCAGCAGTCATCTCGCGGGAGCGCGATGAACCTTTTCTATCATGCCGCTGAGCTACGGCCCCGCCGTGTCGGGAATATTAAGGGACGCGGCTGGATTTTCGGACGCGCGTTTTAATTTGCCACGCGGCCGACGACGTGCCGTCGAGGAAGCGACGATTAGTTTCGACCCCGTGGACTGGGTGTTTACGCCGGGTGGAATTGCGTTTTATGGCGACAAATGGACGTGGATTCGAGGGGAGCACGACGTTTTAATGTATTGTGTGAAATTATTTTGGGTTTGAGTAGTCATAGAAAAAAGAATTATCTAAATAAGCTTTCAACAGACTAATAAAATAGTGTCCTTTGCTCATTGATTATTAAATTGAGGTATATAGAAGTCTGAGAAACTTAATTGCCTGCTAATTCCGCTGTAATCTGAACTTAATATCCTAAAAGGGTTAAATTATTGCAGTACTTAATAACTATATGATTCATATTTTACAATGTTAAAATGATGATACTTTTACTAATATACATTACTGAATACATTTCATGATTCATTAAAATCAAGGTATCTTACTATCACCGCTTGGCTCCCACATCAGTTCGAAAGAAATGTTTTAAGTCTAAAATAAAAACATGAAATACAGCAGAAATTTTAGGCAAACATTATTTTTATTTATATCCTCCCGAGGAGTTTATCTTGAGACTACTAAGACTTTAGGGTTCTCGTGGATAGAATACTAAACATAACTCCCACGATGATATCCGTACTCATTAGGAGCCCTGATAAATGAAGTGAAAAGCAGAGAAATATTACACTTTTATTCGGGCGACGCATGCAATTTCATACAAACATGCTTTCTTCATTATCTCGTACCACAACAATGTCGGCCATCTGTCTTACGGGAAATTATTTTGAGCTAAATATTAAATAATAATCCCACAGTTATTTTATTGGATCAGCATCGTCAATGCTGTAACCGCATCTGTATTTAATGTCGTGAAAATCGAAAAAAACATCGTTTTATTCTTTTGAAAAAATAAAAAATATATTAAGAATCTTTTGGTGTATTAATAGAAAGTATGAATTTAATCCAGCTTTTCATCTCGCAGAGTAACTTCCTTATAACCCTTGTTTTCAGATATTACAAAAATTCCAGCACTTCATAAAGGCAGTTAGGCAAAAAGTAGCGATCCCGATAAAAATTCCCGACGATCGGGCAAAACAACGATAATCAGCCAGAGTCCCAGCGACTCCAATCCAATAATCCCCTCCCCGGCAAAGGTGCGCACAGCGCGCATCTACAACGTCTGATTAAATAAGTGGAGCAGCGCGAGCGAAAAATTTCGAAAGCGCAATCGGCGCAAAGCCCGCTCAAAGGGCGCGGGAGAGAGCGGCAAAATTGAACCTCGCCTTGGCCCATCAATCAAGGGGACGTAATTAAGAGACAAAGCAATATAAAAAGTTCGCGCTCGGGAATATTAAGCGGCGCGATATTGGCGGCGGCGGCGGCGGCAATCCTCGAGACGATGCTCCAGAATGCCCGGTAATAACGTAAAAAAAGGGAGGCGACGACGACGACGGGCTTTATTCGAAAAAAGAAACTATAAAGCGCCCCGTCCTGAAGTTAATCACGAACGACGGCGGAAGGGGGTGGGGGTGAGGGGTGGGGGGAGAGGAGTGTATTTAAGTTTATGGCTTTATGACTGCATTTTACGGGCGCCTATAACTCCCGGCGATTGTTTGCCGAGGTGATTCGATAATTGAGCTCGTCTGGAGGGCGTTTCGCAAAGTGGCTATCACGAAATATGTTTGGGCTTCTGGCGGAAAAATTATGGCTTTTTGGAAAACCTGTTAAATATTAATCCAAGCCTAGGGCTGAAAGGTAACGACCGCTTTATCGTTACGAGTTTTTCGAAATATGTCTCGTTAAAAGTCAAATAATTAATTTAATATAATGAAGAGATACGAAGAGTTAATTATTCTTGTTAAATTGTAAGATAAGCTCCAAAAATAAAATACTTGGACGCACCTCGTGACAGTACTATAAGAAAGCAGTGACACAAAATACAGCAATTGAATATAAGGAGCTGCGCTCCCTCGCATCATTCTCTTCTTGATGTTTTATACATATATTTTTTAAAGCACTTATTTTTCGGCTCTAGATAAATCTTAATTTCTACTACGAATCTCTAAAGACGTTTATTTTTTACTATGAACATTGTACAAGTTCAAATAACAAAGGACGAACCGTCAAAGCAGCACCGAGAAAATCCGCCATCTCTTTCAGGCGAGAGCACCGCTAGAAAATTCCATGGAAAATTAAAAACAAAAAAGGGGCACACTCGGGCCATATCCGTCTGCGCGTCATTAACAACTCCCGGCTACCTAATCTCACCCGTATCTCCAGCCTACTCCCCGCCAGATTGGAGCCGCAGCGCGCGACGCTGCGCCGCTCCCCCGGGATTCCGAACTTTCTCCGGCGATTTTCAACGGCGCGCCCGCGCACAATGGACGCGAAAGTGCAAGTGCACGACGGCGCGTCGTCGCTCCCGCCCGGGCTGGAAATGAAGAGAGTAATAATGTAAAGAGTAGGAAGACGGGGCTCTAAAGGGTTGACGTCACCTCTAATGGACGGCAAACAGGAAGCCCGTTTTACCGCGCGCGCGGCCTGTGTGTACACTTCTTTCTGGCCGGTGGCGGCGGCCACCTTCTTCTTTTTTACTTTAGTTCGCCTCCTTGCCTCCCTTAGGGCGTTGTTCTAATTCTCGCCGAGCCGTATAGCTTCGCGGTAAATTGAACACTCTTTTGCGAGAGCGCGATTTTTGTTCACTTTGGAGAAGCGCTTTGTTCGCGGCGACGGCTTTGAGTCGCCATCAGCTGTTGGCTGCTTGAGAGTCGTGCACCGGTGTCTCTCTTTTTCTTCTCGTTGCGAGAGACGAGCATTCTAGGGTGGATACTAAAAATATTGATGCAAGCTCGGCTTACCCTCCGAACTCGCGGATGAGTAATTTGAAGAGCGATTTCGCGAAGTTGTAAATGGATTATGGTTTCGAGGCTGGGGGGAAGTCGGGATGCTTTATTGGTTTACCGTTTTGATAGACTTATTAGATCAGTGTCAAAATTTTCCGTTGCGCGGACGATGATCAGATTATGAAGATTATTATACAGTTTCTGTTCACTTTATTGAATAAAAATAAAACCGCTGCTAAGTCATTGGCAGTTAGCTTCCAACTAACTAATTTATTGTTCCATTATTATTTCGTTTTTATTATTATTTTACTTTTATATGCTCATTTTAGCATTTAATGAACAGCAAACAAAATTTAAATAACACTTTTGTTATTGGAATATTTAACATTCTAAAAAAACAGAATTTTTGAAATTCCTTGCGCAAAGCTCAATTTCGCGTTAGCTTGCATAAAAATCATGCACTAAATCAAGCTTTGTACAAGTCGTATCAAAAAATAATGTTCAATACAAGAGCATAAAGGTGATTTTAACTTGGTGTTACCTTTTGACACTATCTTCGCTTTGAAAAAAATTAAATAAAACATTCAAGTAAATTGAATTTTCTCTACCTAATATTAGTCACAAAAAAGTAAAGAAAAAGTATAGAATTTAGATAAAGTATAGAATCAAAAAATCAAATAAAAAAAAAATTGATTTTTGGAACCTTTTTCAGTATATAACCCCCTTAATTAACGACAACAAATAAACGCAAGAATTAACAATAAAAAATAACTGAAAGAATCTTTCACATATACTCTAGAAATATTCAAGCCTAGGTCTGTTTTGTAGCCCGCAAGTAACCAATGCAATTTTTGGGATAACTTTCCAAATGTAATTTGGAATTACCACAAGTACGTATGTGCCATTTTTTAAATATAGTTAGCTTAAAAAGTAATAAAATTCGCATTTAGCTAATGGATCACTAATTTATTGTTATAACTCTCCATCTTAAAAGACTTCCCTCCCCTGTGAAAAAGGCCTCATAAAACCCGATAGTTTACTTGGCTTTATGAGGTATTTTCAATAGGATCAGTTCCTTATTTACTGAGGAGGAGCGAGTCGATAATTCCACTAAAATGATTAACAAAAATTTTATATTAGATGCTAAACTTTTTAGGATATGCACTGCATAACGAACAGAATAAAAAGAGTGGCCTGATTTACGAATGTCTAATTACTTTCAGAATTAACAATGCATGCTTAGAAAAAATTACCGCATGTGAGAGAATCTTAGTTTTTACTTGCGTTTTAGTTTTTTACTGCGCTTTTCAACATTGCACAAAAGCGTCATTACAATTACATTTTTAAATGATTCTAAAAAATAAATTTGGTTAAAAACAAGTATTTATATACCATAAAGTCATCATATTCAGTCAATTTCAGGACTAAAACGAATCCTAATCCAAAAAAGGTAAAAATCCCTTTACAATTACTGTGGCAAATGAACGTTGCATCACGTGTCAAAAAATAGTAATCTACCCTATTGATAAACATCAGCGAGAAAAGATTATATGTGATCTCGTATGTGATCCCGTATAGATCTCATATGAATCTCAGTTTATGCGGAGCGGAATAATGAGATGAATCTCATTCATGGAGACATATTCAGTGTATTTTTATCAGTAAGGCAGATTGTTATTTTCTGGAACGTGATTCTGGAATGTTGATTTGTCGCGAAAATTGTAAAAGGAGTTTTGCCGTTTTTTATTCGATTGACTCCTTTAATTGAATGAATATAACGACGTTGTAATATAGAACTGTTTCACTTTAACCAAATTTGTTTTTTAGAATCAATTTAAAATATAATGGTAATAAGGAGTTTTAATACGATGGTATTATTAGTAATGCAATGTCGAAAATAGGTGCAATGGAGCAGCTCATTAAATTCAAATTAGGCACATTTTCCAAAAACTTTCTAACATTAGCTATTTAAGACAGCGTTTTCTCATTGGTATAATTGGTTAATGTATTAGATTTCGAGAATAACATTGTGCACAGAAAGGTGCAGGAGATTGAAATGCAGGTATCTTCTAAAACAAATAAGGTTCTTGGATATTTCCCCTACCAAATTTTTCGATCCCTTCCTCCTTGAAACTGGGGACCGCTTATATTAAGGTCGATTCGGCCCTCGAATATCAGTTATGAACAGCAGTTCAAGCATCGCAGATCGAAAATGACTCCAACCATCAAGAAGATGCACTCCGAAAAATATAAAAGGTTCTTTACGGAAAAGTTGAGTCAGTTGCACCATGCCGAGGGAAAATTAGAAGTTAGGAAACAACAATGTCGCACGATGAAAATCAAGAATAAAGAGCTCCGTAAGTAGTGTTTCGTAATATTTTATAATATTAAAATTATATTGAATTTAATTTTTATTTTAGGATCACGAAGATACCGAGGTATCTTCATCGGATATGGATTCTAGCCATTCGGAGGATATGGATGTAGAAATATTACAAGACTCCCCGGTAAGATTTTGAATTATTTAGTTTGTAATGTGGCATCCTGAATTATTAACGTATTTGCTTTCGTGGCCGTCGTCGACTAGTATTCTTAAAAAATTGAAATCTATTTGTATTTAATACTCAAAAACTTTTGAACATTAGTTTGTCTTATACTGAATAATTTTTAATTGGAAGTGATAATTATTGAAATTCCGTGTTTGGTCAAAAGTTGTTTAGAATTGAATAGAATAAATAATACATAATAAATGTGAGGGAAAAAATTTTTAATATATTTTTTTTATCCCAGGTGATCAAAATTTCGGCTTAAAACTGAAACAGATTAACAGAAGGCGCGAAGGAACGCAATAAACTCCATAAAAAAGTGAAATATTAAATCGGCGATTCAAAAGCGCTAACGATTATCTCAACCAGTTGGAAAATCATAATAAAAAACTTCAGGAGGAAAATGAGCAATTGAAATCCCAAAATCAAAATTCAGCAACAAGTGAGGAAGTGGAAAGTTTAAGAGCAGAAAATCGTAGCCTCCAATGTAAGTTTTAATACATTCCTTATTAACATGTTAAATGTTACTTATTTACAATGAACTCTACGAAAGAGTGAAAACATTAAATCGACGATTCAAAAGCACGTGAAAAAAAACAAGTTGTATACAAGGGCTGTATTAAAAAATGATTCTACATAATATTTATACAAATTATATGCAATTAATTTTTCTTGGATTATTGTACAGAATTTATATGCAAATTTACAAATTCATTTTAAGTTTGTATTGTAAGAGGCTGAAGGAAGCCAGGCATTTCGTCTCAATAGTCAGAGCTGTCCACCAGACTCGTTAGTGAGTACCCTCACCAGACGCCAATGAGTACCCTCATCGAGTGCGGATACCTATATCCCTGAGCGTCGACTGGTCTGCTAGCGAGCGCGACAAATCCGCGCTACGCCACCTAACGACCAGTTGGGCGGGCACCTAAAATCGTTTAAGCTTGAATAAAAATGCATGTGCTAAATTAAGTCATAAAAATATTAGCCAACAAAAGTAATTCTTTTTATTTTATTTGAACTATATTGCTAAAACTAATGTAAAATAAAGGTGATTTAACCTGATGTTATCTTTTTACACTATCTTCGTTTTGAAAAAAATTAAATAAAACTTTCAACTAAATTTCTCTAACTAATATTAGTCACAGAAAAGTAATTTTTTGTACTTTATTTAAACTATATTGCTAACTAATGTAAAAAAGTTATAATAAAATAATAATAATAATAAAAATATGACAATACTATGTTATATATATATATATAATCGCGATACCATACATAACTTAAACTCGTTATAAAACAAAAATTAGTAGATGAACTTCAAAAATTCTTCTTAATTTTGAAAATTTAGTTAAAGACGAAAAAAATAAGTGGTCGATCATTGAAAGAGTCAATTATTCACTAAGATACAGCTATTCAACAAATTGTAACAAAATAAATAAAACTTCATTAAGAAAAACTAAAATTAAATTTTTCAAAAATCGAAAATTTGTGATAAAACAAAAACAAATAAGCTGAACAAAAAAATATTTTTTTTGCCGCCATCACAAAAAAAAGCAAAAAAAAAATGAGCCGTGAACGATGAAAATCCGTTCAGTAGAAGCTGAGATTCAGACGTATACACACATACATACATACATATATACACATCCATATAGATATTTTTCAAAAACCATTTATTATTGTTCCTGACACCTTAAAATACAATTATAACCGATTTTTCGAACAATTCCAAAAATTACTATTACAATGCTTCTTCTAGGAGGAAGCAAAATTACTATTTCTTTAGTAGTTAATATTGAAATTTATAAATAAACCTCACTTCGTTCCATGTTGCCTATTATGTAAAGATATAATGTAGCTGCCTTATTTTAAAATTATCATTATCATCGTGAAGTTCACTTCGTGAACGACAACGAGTTAATGTACGATACAAAAAAATTACGGAAAATAACAAATAAGATTTTATACAAAAGTACACTGAGAAAAAAATTTCATTGAATCAATGAAATATTTATTCATATATTTCCAATGAAATATTTAATCA